>PVKH010041602.1:0-10915 GCA_004027955.1 Chaetophractus vellerosus
GGGTTCGGTCCCCGGGCCTCCTCAAATGGGTGGACCGCCTCGAGAAGGCAATGCCGCCGCGGGCAAAAAGGCAAGCCCCCGTGGGCAAGGGCAAGCCCCCACTACCAAGGGCAAGCCCCCACGAGGAGGCAGGCCGCAGCACTGGTGAGCTGACTCGGCAGGTCACCCCAGCAGGGGGAGTCAAGCAGACACAGAGGAACGCAGAGAAAAATGAACACAGCAAGAACAAGCAAAAGGGGGGGATGTATAATAAATAAAAATAAATCTTAAAAAAAAATAAAGATAGCAGTGGTCTTGGCTGTGGTAGAAGGGGTAGTTTCAGACGTTTCTACTTGGCATTCCCCATTATAATAGCTCTATGTCACAGACTAGGGAACCAATGCCAGGGTTACTCCAAATGCCAAGAATGGCAATTCCAGTTTTCCCTTGGTGACAAGGAAAATAACCAGTAAGTGGGTCTGCAAACCCAGGGCTCACTGTGAGCAGGACTTTATTTATTACCAGGGCGCCCTAGGTCCTACTCCAAAAGGGAGTCTGTGAGGATGCTTTGGGTTTCTGGGTATCAGTGTCAACTCAGTCCTCAGAATGTCTGATTATTCCCCTTTAGCCAGTATACTGTAATCTCAGTAAAAAGCCATAGGTTCCTTTGGAATCATCACAGTGATGTATATTCTGATGGTCTTGCCATTTTAAAAAATCACTTCCAAATCCAAGGTCATGAAGGTTTTCTCCCCGGACTTTTATGGTTTCAGTTCTTAAGCGTAGGTCCTTGAAGCATTTTGAGTTACTTTCTGTCTGTGGTGTGAGGTAGAAGTCCAATTTTGTACACGGAACCCAGTTTTCCCAGCACCATTTGTTGAAGAGACCTGCTTACTCCTCTTACAATGTCGCTGTGGAAGTCTTTCCATTGAGAGGTGAGGTCTCTGCACCTTTTCTTTAAGCTAAGTCATAAAAGGTGAAATATGGAGAATTATTGCTTAAAGGGTAAAGAGTTCTCTTTTGGGTGATGAAAAAGCTTTTGTAATGGAAGGTGATGATGGTAGCACAACATTATGAAAGTCATTAATACCACAGGATTGTACGCTTAAAAATTAAGATGGCAAATTTTATGTTATGTATATGTTAGCACTGTAGGAAAAAAGTGATACAGATTCCACCCGATTCTCTTGGTACACTTGCTTTTGGAACTCAGCCCTCATTCTGTGACAAAGTCCAGCAGATTTTGGAAAGGCCCATATGGAGTGAACCACCCCCCAGCTCGCAACCCCAGCTGAGGTTATGAACAACTCCAGGCAAGGGAGTCATCATGAAAACAGATGCTTCAACTCCCAGTCAAGCCATCCCCTTTGAGTCCTACTTAAATTGCAAATTCAGGAACAAATAAGTGATTGTGGGTTTTCTTTTTTTGGATGCTACAAAAAAGATAATATACAAGTATTATGGACAACTTTATGCCAACAACTTAACAGCTTAGAGGAAATAGACAAATGCCTTGAAAGACACAAACTGCTAAAGAAAATTCAAGAAGAAATAGATAACCTGAATAGTCCTATATCTAACAAGGTAATTGATTTTTTAGTTTAAATCCTCCTTAAAAAGAAAACTCCAGACCAAGATGGTTTCTTTGGCAAATGTTATGAAACATTTAAAAAAGAAATAAATCCAATTCTCACAAAGTCTTCCAGAAAATTGAAGTTAAAGGCATACTTTCCAGCTTATTCCATGTTATCAGCATTATCCTCATACCCAAACCAGAAAACAAAATCACAAAAAAACCACTAGAGAACAATAATCCTCGAGAACATAGATGTAGACTTCTTTGCCAAACTTGAACAATAAAATCTAATAATGTACATAAAAAAGAAAATATATTATGAACTACTGGGGTTTATCACAGGAATGAGGGCTGACTTAACATCTGAAAATCAATCAATGCAATTCACCATATTAACACTAAAAATGAAAAACCATAGGAATCTCTCAATAGAAACAGGAAACATATTTGAAAAAGTCCCAAAACCATTCCTGAATTTTTAAAACATCTCAGAAAACTAAGATTTTAGATTTATATTTATGTGTGTGTGTGTGTGTGTGTGTGTGAACTTTCTCAACTTGTTAAAAGGCACAAATGGGAAATCTATGGCTCCTATCATATGTAACAGTGAAAAGACCAAATGCTTTCTCCCTAAGATAAGAAATAAAGCAAGGATGTCCACTCAAACCACTTTCAGTTACCATCATACAGGAGTTTCTAGCCAGTGCAACCAAGCAAGAAAAGAAATAAAAGGCATCAAGTTCAAAAAGGAAGAAGTAAAGCTGTATTTATTTACAGGTGACATGATTGTCCAGGCGGAAAATTGGGTAGAATGTACAGAAGTCATTAAACTATTAACTGAGTGTATCAGTCAGGGTTCTCCATGGAAACAAAACCAACACGATATGTGTATATGCACAGACATATATAAAGAGATTTATTTTAAGAACTGTGGGGGCTGGCAAGTCTGATATGTGTAAGGCAGGCAGACCTGGAAATTTGTAAGAGTTGACACTGCATTCTTGAGTCTGAAATCCATAAGAGAGGCCAGCAGGCTAAAAAGTGAAAGAGAAGTTGATTGTATAGTCTTAAGGCAGATATTTTTCTTTTTCTGAAAACCTCAGTTCTTGGCTCTTAAGATCATCAACTGATTGGATGAGACCCACCACATTATCAGGGATAATCTTTTCAAGTCCACTGTGTGTAGATGATAATCACATCCACAAAGTACCTTCATCCCTTC
This sequence comes from Chaetophractus vellerosus, assembly GCA_004027955.1. Lineage (NCBI taxonomy): Eukaryota > Metazoa > Chordata > Mammalia > Cingulata > Chlamyphoridae > Chaetophractus > Chaetophractus vellerosus. Next base: position 2,778 of record PVKH010041602.1, read on the forward strand.
ATTGTAACATCTAGGCTAACAACTGGACACCATAGCCTAGCCACCCTGGCACAGAATTAACCATCACATTGAGTTGAGAAAAGTTGCAAGATAAACATCAATATTCCAAAGTTAGTGTGTTTCTATATATTAGCAATCAACTATCAGAAATTATGTAAAATATAGGATATACAATAGCACCAAAATTATGAAATATTTGGGATAAATGTAACAAGCAATGTGCAAGATATGTACATTGAAAACTACAAAGTGTTGCTGAGATACGTTTTTAAAGACCTAAATAAATGCACAAAGAAATTGTATTCATGGGTTGGTGTATTAGTCAGGGTTCTCTTGGGACACAGAATCGACAGGAGGTATCTGTCAAAAATATGAGATTTTATAAGAGTCTCTCAGGTGACCGTGGGGGTGTACAAGTCCAGGTTCCGCAGGCAGGCTGCAAACCAGGGTCTCTGATGAAAGACCAATGACAGGTCCTTGATGAGTTTCTGGGAGAAGTTGGCTGTCCAAAGTCAAGCTGGGAAATTCTCTCTGTATGTTGAAATCACTTCCCCTTTTAAGGCAGTCAACTGATTGGACAAAAGTGCCACCCATTGTTGATGCAATCTCCCTGATTGATGCAGGTGTAATCAGCCATCCATGCAGTAAACTCACTGGTGATTGAAGTTCATAAATGCTCTTGTATTACAATTAGCCCAGTGCTTGCTGGACCTAATACCTGGACACAATTACCTGGTCAAGTTGACACATTAGCCTAACCATCACAGTTGGTAAACTCAAAACTGGTAAGGTATGAACTCTGCCCAAATGGATCTATAGATTCAATACGTTCCCAATATGGAAAAACAAACTCAAGGATAATTTTCCAGTAATGCCTTTAAGCCACACTATAGATTTGGCTTGAGAAGAAATTAGGGCCATTGCTGCCACTGAGTACTAGGAGCTTGGCTTTGCATGGAGGTCGGCAGCTCAACCTGGCTGCAACTGCTCCTGCTGCCAGCACTGGTCCCACCTATAAGGACTCTTGCCATCACAGCTCTTCTAGGAGCTGGAAGTCTGCTGTCAGTCCCTCCAGTAAATTGGATGCTCCACCCAGAGGTTACGGTTTCATGTCCACTTCTGAATTGAAGTGTCCTGCGGGTGCCTCAGATGGCTGGTGTTAAATTACCTGCCTGTGCTCTAGCTGCAACGAGGCTGAGCAGGTGAGAATTCTAGTTGATAATCTTGAAAAGGTGGAACTTACAAGGTGGAACATGCCCCAGATTTAGAAGGGCATTCAAAAGCATTGTGCATCTGGGAACGTGACATGTTTCTACATTGACCAATCACGGAAAATAATTAACATAAAATAATAAGACTTGAGCCGTATTTTTAATGAAACTCCATAAATTTGAAGTATAGGAATCTTATTTTAGTCCCCAAGATAAAAAAGTCTGTGTTCCATCCAGAACATAGGTCCATCTCTGTTTCCTGCAGATTCCCCCAAAAGAGGAGTCCAGCAGTCAGCAGCCAAGGGGACAAAATACAAAAACCAAAAGACAGCCTAAAGGATGCAGAACGTCTTCATAAAAAGTCCAAGAAGAAATGCCCTGTTTCTTTTCCCAGTCTGCTTTGGTTCCCAGAGAATCCCAGGGAAATGGAGAAAGGGGGCCCTGTTTGGTTAGCACATGAGCAGACAATGGCCATCTCCTTGGAAGTCTTCCAAGAAAAAGTAAAGCTTGAGACTCGGGGTTTACCCCACCTGGTTTCCTGTTTGTTTGTTTTCTTAAGATTTCAGATGTTCCAGAAAAAAGTTTTCAGACACAAGAGCCATTGTGAACACTGCTGTGATAATTTAAGGCATTACTGGCAGGCTTGGGAAGCAAACAAGCAAGTATGCTCTGAAAGAACAGTACATTTCTCCTTAGGTGCCTTCGTGCTTTACAAGAAGTACTTTTCTATAGTTCTATGTGGATGCACTCTAAAAACATGCAGTGTTTCTTCAGACCGCAGCGTGGGGATTTAACAGGGATCTCGCTATACATCCGCCTGCGTATACATTCAGGACTGATGTAATTCCACCCGCACCCTATAGCTGGACTTCACTCCACCTAGAAGCATTTTTTTGCTTCGCCCTGAGGACTGCAGCTCCAAGCCCAAATCCTCTGTGAACTTTCAGACCTGACCACAGACAATTACAACTTGGTCCCGCGGGCCTCGGGGAAGCTGCCCTCCCCACGCGGGCCGGACCCGGGCACAGCCGATGCAGTCCCGCGGAGGGCGCTGCAGCCCGGGACTCAGGCCCTAGGCCAGCCCTGTCACAGGCTCTCTTGCCCGCGGGTCCATAAAATGGCAGAGCCTTTTCTTTGGAACTCCTAGGCAGTGAGATGATCCCCGTTTGCACCCGGGTCTACCTGCCTTTCGCCCCTCACCTGGTGCTGTTCTAGGGGTGGTGGTGGTGGGGGGGGAAGCCAGCACTCCTGTCTGCCTCATGGCAGTAAGTGAATACAGGCTTGATTGCTACTTTGGGTTTGGCCCATTGCCCTAATTGACCACTTGGTCCCTGGTTATTACCCCCCCCCCCCACATACCCCAGTTGTTTCTGCACCCTGTGGAGGTCACCTTGTGAAAACTTCTCTCTGCCACCTTGGGTGTGCGTGGTTTCCCTCTGCTCTGATTCCCTGTCTGCTCCAGGGACCGAAAAGTAGGGACTATGTTCTGTGCTGCCGGCAAGGACACCGCCATGTGCCTGTCAGCCGTGTGCACCGCCCTCTCTCTGGCCCCTGGAGTGGGCGCTGCCATGCTATAACAATGGGGTGACTCTCAGGTCCACCCTGGTCTGCCAGGCTTTCCTTCCGTGGAAGGAGACTCTCTGCCCCGTGGGCATTGCCATTCTGAGGCCAATGCTGGGGCCGCCCAGGACAGCCTTGTTTGCTCAGGGGCCTGGGGAGGGTCCCAGGGAAGTGGCTCATTCCGAGGTACTAAGGTTCTTCTGCCTCCAGGACCCTGACACACAGTGTCCCCCAAATCACCCTTGCCCTGCTGCACTCCAGGGCATTTAACCCTTTCTGTCTCCGAATTGGGTGAGAGTTTGCATAAGCTCTCTCTTGGCTCCCGATGGCTGAGATTGTTCACTGACTCCCTCAATCTCCATTCCACCTTCCTTATTGGAGAAGTTGCAAAGCTAATGCTCCATGTCCTACAATTCCTTGACCTAAGGTTCTGGGTTCAACGTCGGGCTCAATAATTAGGTACAGCCACCCAAGAGCTGGATGGCAGAGCCAAGCGGAGCCGTCTTCCTACCCGTGCTAGCTGTTTCAGTTGGCAGCAAAGGTTGCAGAAATTCAGATTTCTCTGCAGTGGCTGTGTCCTGCTTTGCGGGTGTTCAGAATCCGTCAGGTCAATGCAGCAGAGGTGAGAAACGGGGCAGTCCCAGAAGCCGTGAGCACCCTGGCAGGGGAGCTCTGCACCCTTGGCATGTCCTTTCTGGAGATTCTTCTAGATCTTCCAGTGATGCCAGCACCTAATTCCATGCATAAATCACTCTTTGCTTAAAATACCCAGAGTGATTTCTCTTTCTAGACTGAACCCCGACTGTAGGTAGACCCTTGGGGTGCAAGCTTCAAGTGAAGCTGTAGCATGACCTCTGTTGCCCTAACTCCACCTTCCCCCATCTCTGTGAATAGTTCTCCTTTGATATATTTTTTTCCTGCCCGCTATTGGGTAGTGTCTACCTATCGAGGGTGTTTTAATTAGGAAGATGTGCAGTTTAAAACGTCAGAAGTCGTTGCTAGAGAACAGTGAGAGTGACTGTACACTTCTCTCTTTATTGTTTTTTTTAATGGAAAAGTCCTAGAAGGCGATACGACTTGCAGTTTTCATTTGCCATGGTCTTTTACACACAATTCAGAGGATTAGTTCGAGGCAGCGTTTTTTTTTTTGGTAAGCGACTGTGGGAGGTTACATACCTAATGATGACTTGGATGGATTGGATAACATTTAAAATGACAACATCCTCCAAAGTGAGCTCCATGTTCTGTGAAAATCAATTGGTTTTGCTCTGCTGGACACAACCTGGGGAAGAGGTACTGCTGGAGTGCAGAGGCAGCACCTGTGCCAGCGTTTAAGCTCTGCGGCCAGCAAGCGGTGCTTTCCGGGAACGCCGCCTTAGGTGCTTCTGCAGCAGTGTCAAAGGGATTTTTACTGTGTGGTGCTATGTCCAATTAATTCAGCAGACTAAAAATACAGCTGGAGATGCTGGAATTTTTGACTGCAGACGGCTCTGGCCAACGTTTGCATTCTGGCACATCAAAATAACATTATTGCATCAGAAGAAAACCCCTGGGCAGTAAAACGGGGTGAGGTTTTCAACTCTGCGTAGTACTTCTCTTTCCATATCATATAGTTTCATATATTAGGGGTGGTTTTGGGCGTGTTCACCTGGCTGCTAATGATTTAAGCAGCAGCGTAAACTCAATTACCTCCAAGTTGTCAAGAGTGTTGCCAGAAGAGATCAACAGTGCCGCTTTGCCCAAACCAAGAGGGGTCCAGAGGTTGCATTTTCAGCGATTCCTTTGCTCTTTCCTCTGAGTTGGAAAATGAGGGGAGATTCGCTGTTTTCACAGCAAAGGCAAAGCTAATTTTTTTGATTGCAGTTTAATCAGATAATGAAAGCTCAACCGGTTTACAAATGTGGCGTTGGTAGTTACCACTGGTTACAGCTTATATAAATGGCCCCAGGCCCTGCCCTTCCTGCAAACGGTGAGTGGCAGCCTGCAATTCTCAAGCTATCCTTCACGTGGGGCAAATTGCACATTTCCATCTTATTGTTCACATGTCTCCTTCTGGACATATGTATCTTAACCATATTTAATGTTGGCTGGCTTTTTGAGTGGAAAAAGCTGAAAAGGAGATTTGTTTGAATGGTTTGCAGCATGAATACAGCTTAAGTATCACCCTGCCATTTCTGTATCTCAGTGGTGGGTGGAGGAGAACCGCAGGTGCATCTCTTTGCCAGAATATATAGTAACATATTTGGAAGATTGTATAATGTAGTGCCCATTATACCAAAGGTTTCATGAGATAATTATGAGGCACTAAAGCAAATCAGCACACTATACTGGGTGAATATGCTCACATTCTAATTTTGTATAGAAGGTGATTACTGTTATTATTATTTATAGAGTGCAGCAAGTGTACATAATGCTTTATAAACACGTAGGCAGACAGGGGCTCTGCCCAGAGGAGCCTAAGATCTAATTGCCTGAATTAAACAATATAAATGAAGCGGGGAGAAAAAGCCACTCTCTACAAAGGGAGAAGGCGACCGGGCAGGAAAATGGGGTTGCAAGGCCAAATTAAAGAACCAAGTGTTTATGAAGGACTATCTAACAAGTGTGATGAAACGTAAGAGCAGGTGTTCTCTTATACTTGGCTTGGAGTTGCTCCGTTTAGGACAGGGAGAACCAAAGTGACTACATCTATTATAAAATCCTTCCTGAGGCCGTTTAAGAGATTCTAACAGGTGCCTATAACTTCCATCTTCCCCGAACTGCCCAGTTCTCAGCGTCTGAATCCCTCAGCACAGAGCCCAAGGCAGGAGGCAAAGAGGAAGGGGACCAGAATGGAGGCTCTCTGAGGACAGGAAGCAATCTGATGAAGTACTTGCACCTCTAAATCAGTTCTCTTTGCTAGGATTTTTCTTGCCAGTAATGGGAAGAGTGAAAACTCTGGAAGGAGCAGCCTTGTTTCCACAAATAAGCAAATCTACAAATGGGGACTTCCCTTATAAAACACTCAACCACCTAGCCTTTGAGGAGCCCTTCCCAAAGCTTGAACTGACAACCATAACACCGTGTCTCTTCACTACGGCCCATTAGGCTTGACAACACGACAAAGATGTCCCATGGTGTCAATGTGGCCCATTTAGGAAGAGTGCTCCCCAACTTAGGAAAAGCAGATCCAGGGAATGGCCTGTCACAAGTTCTCTTTGAAAATCTATGGTGATGTATAATTACAACATGTGAACATGTATATGAGTAAAGTGCTGTCATTATTTTCTAATATAATACTACCAGCCAAATCCAACTTTCATAACAAAATTATTCCTGATCTGTGATTATCCACAAAGTCACAGGTTATCTCAGTGCTGCTTCGTTAACATTCTAGTATGAAATTTAACTTAAAAAATTACTTTTGGGAGTACTATCTATAAATACATTTTGTCAAATATTTGTTTTGGTTTTGACACTTTGGAAATTATGAATTTATCAATTTAGGACTTAAAAAAGAAATTGGCTACTTAGTTTTTATCTTTCAGGATCAGTGGGTACTACACAAGCAGTTCAAATACAAAGGTATTAATATATCATGAAGCATAAAATATTAAGAGCAAATCCAAGCCCTGAGAGAAGCTACAGGAAAATTCTGGTGTTTTACATCAAGTTTGCTATGCTTTGAACATAAGTGTTTAAAAATTTTTGATAATATTTTGCTTAACATGAGCTATTTTAGCTTCCTTTTAAATGACTCTCTGTAACATATTATTTAATTGGACAGATTATTAAAATTGTTTAGACCGTAATCTGTATAAGTGGAGTGGGTATGTGTATGTGTGAATTCATACACATGTGTACTGACCACACTAAAATATATGTATACACATTGTAACGATTTGGCAGTTTTATGTAATTATGAATTCCAAAAATATATATATTGGATCGTGCTTGTAAACTGACCTGCTAATCTGCGCATGATTAAGTTATGAGTAGGGCGTTAACTGCCACATCAGTGGGACGTTGAGCCCCACCCCTCGGTGGGCGTGGTCTCAAGTATAAAAGGCTAGACAAGAGGCAGCAGGGAGGAGAGAAGCAGATTTGAGAAGCAGTTCTGATGCTGGAGTGAGCCGTTCGCCCGATAGTCTACAGCTGGCCTTGTGGAGAGACGCAACGCATAGAGAACCTCATGGTCTACAGCTGAACTCGTGGAGGAAGCAGAAGCTAAGCCCGGAGAGAAACGCAGCCCCGGCAGGAGAGGAACCCAAAGGCCTGAGCCCTGGCAAACGTCAGCAGCTGTCTTGCTCCAACAGGTGGACTTTGGTATGAGAAGAAACTTATGCTTTGTGGCCTGGTAACTGTAAGCTTCTACCCCAAATAAATACCCTTTATAAAGACCAACTAATTTTTGGTATATTTCAAAAGGCACTCCTGTGACTGACTAATACATGCATACACTATAAACATAGTGTAAAAGAAAAACCATGAAAATGTGTTAATTGGTGTATTAGGGTTCTCTAAGGAAACAGAACTGACAGGAGACAGATCTATGTATATATATTATGTAAATATTATGAGTTTTTTAGAATAGGAATTGACTTACACGACTGTGGGGTGGGCAAGTCCAATTCCACCGGGCAGGCTGTGAGCTGGGACCTCTGATGAAGGCTTCCATGAATTCCCCAGGAGAAAGCAGGCTGGCCGGAGCAGAGCTGGAAATCCTTCCTCCTGACTGCCGAAGTCCTCGGAGCGCCCTTTGAGGCCTTCAGCTGGTTGGATGGGGTGCCTCTCCGCGCTGCCGGCAGTCTCCCCAGCTGGTTGTGGATGTCATCAGCCACAGTCGCCATCAACTCACTGATGGTTTAAGTCCACGAAATACCCTCACAGTAACGTCAGGCCAGTGCTTGCTGGACCCGACAACTGGAAAGCACCACCTGGCCCAGCTGACACGTGAGCTTAACTGGTTTTATGGGGGCATAAAGGAGCCTTATGGGAAAATAATTTTTATTCTCATTGTTTCCCTTTTTTCGGCCTATTTGTTTTGTTGTTGTTGCAGAAAATGAGCACTGGCATCAAGGACAGAGGGAGCCTGCTTTGCTCAGGAGATGGCTTCTAGAAGAATAGAGTGATGCGTCTCCACACTTGCCAACATATACTTGCTGCGGTCTGGTTTAAAGCACCCATGCCTGTGGAGGAGATGAGGAAAGCACTGCTGTGTGAACTCAGAACAATTCCCCCGGAACAGCCCGTCCTCTCTCCCTACAGAGCTCTGACTTCTTGGTGAACAGGATGCTCCGGTTGGATGGTAGACTGGGATTGACTCGTGGTGCTGTGTGCACGTCTGTGTGTGCTTGTGCATGCAGATGTGTGTACATTAGTGCGCAT
>PVKH010041603.1:0-10920 GCA_004027955.1 Chaetophractus vellerosus
AAATGGAATAAAAGGGAACTCTTCTAAAATCTAGTGTGATCTCATCCCCCTCTCATTTTGGGGGGATCCTATGGGATAGTGTGAAGGAGTGACATTCCCTAACAAGTCAATGCACTGGTTATTGAACTTTATTGATTAGTTATTTAATAAAATGAACTATGAAAATAAAAACATGATTCATTCCCTTGCAGTTGTCTTTAAAAAAAAAAAAAAACCACAATAAGATACTATTTCACACTGACTGGAATGGCTACTATTTAAAAAAATGGAAAATCACAAGAGTTGGAGAGGATGTGGAGAAATAGAAATATTAATTGCTCATGAGAATGTAAAATGCTGTAGCTGCTGTATAAAACAGTTGACATTCCTCAGAGAGCTAAGTATAGAACTACCATATGACCCGACAACCCCACTTCTGGGTATATACCTGAAGGAATTGAGGGCAGGGACTCAGATATTTTCACACACTTGTTCATAGCAGCAGTAGTCACAAATGCCAAAAGATGGAAGCAACCCAAGTTTCCAACAACGAGATGAACAGATAAACAAAATGTGGTATATACATACAATGGGATATTATTCAGCCATAAAAGGAATGAAGTTCTGATACATGCAACAATATAGATGAACCCTGAAGACATCATGTTGAGTAAAATACGTCAGACCCAAAAGAACAAATATGTTCACTCTCACTGATATGAAATAATTAGAATAAGCAAACTCATAGAGCCAGAATCTAGAATACAGGTTACCAGGTTTGGAGAAGTTAAGGCCTAAAATGTGCAGAGTTTCTATTTGGGATGATGGAAAATTTTAGTAATGGATGGTGGTGGTTGTAGGAAAACATTGCTATTGTAATCTACAGCACTGAATTATATACTTGAATGTGGATAAAAGGGAGAAATTTTAGGTTGCATATGTTACTAAAATAAAACATTAAAAAAATTAATAGAAGAAATGCACAACAGAAACAGGGAATCCTAAGTTAAATCATGGATTAGAGTTAATAGCACAATTATAAAAATGTGCTTTCATCAATTATAACAAATGTGCCACACCAGTGTGAGGTGCTAGTAATGGGGGGCAGGGGGAGGTAATGGAATCCTATATTTTATGCATGATTTTCTGTAAACGTACAACTTCTCCTATAAAGAAATAAAAATAATAAAATAAGAAACTCATCATCTTTTGGTTGTGAAACAATAACAGCAAAGCTATTCACAGAAGAACTGGAGGGAGCCAAGGACAGTGGGCCATGATATGGCTCTCCTGTAAGAGGTGCCAAGGACTCAGACCCTGCTGTGCTCTCTCTCAGAGAGAGAGAGGAAAAAAAAGCATAACAGTGCTTTTACTGTGCAGATGACTCCCAAATCTGTATTTCTATTCTTGTTTTCTCTCTCAAACCCCAGCCCCATATGCTGCTAGACGCTTCTACTTATTTGTTATTCAAATACATGTTCTAAGAGAAGTGGCTGCAGGTTAAACTCTTTGCGTGCTCTCCACTGCTTCTCAGTAATAAATGAATAAATGAGTTCACCTCATTTGCAAACAGCACATGAATTTGACTGGGTAGAGAATGATTGGTGTTAATGGGCTTAAAATAAAGGAATAAAGCAAATTAAAAAACTTATCTGATGAGAACATTAAAGCCAGGAAATATCATTATCAGGCCCATTACTAAGATGGAATAAAATGATCTTAGCACAAAAATACATTTCAACAAGTGTTATCCCCAATACTATTTCAAAGGCAAATCCCTCTAGCCCTTTGTATCCGTTTCCCCGTAAGAACCACAGGAAGTCAGAAAAGGGTATATCCCTTACAGACATCACTACATGTGAGATTGATGATTTAAAAAACAAGGGGGCAAGAGGGAGGAAAAATCCACACTCGAAGGCTTATTAACCTTTTAAGAGGCCCGAGCCTCCTGGATGCTGACAATATTAATTTTTTTCTCTGTTCGGAGATGAGTGAGATGTGGTAGTCTAGAGAAAGTAGAGCCCCTTCTTTTCTCACACATGAAAAGACATCAGATGACAGCTTAACCAAAATTCAAACGTGCCGTGCCCTCAAAAGGAATGACAGACGTTAAGTCCCAACCATGGCTACGTTCACTGCCGTCACCATCCGGCAATAAGTGGGTCCTGTGTGGGCTTCCAGTCGTTGGCCCCCAGCCCCCCTCCCTTCTCTGTTCAGATAGCAAGCATACCTTGGAATCCTGAGACTATTTGGACAACATCTTCATATACCATCAGAGTGGCAGACCGCTCCGGAAGCAGGCCAAGGCTCAGAGAGGAGAACACTGCAGAAACGAAATGGACAGATGGGAATTCCTACACTTAGACCAAAATGCCCCATCCAATCTTGTTGGTAGTCTGAATTCTCTTTATTCTCTGATTTCAGAGCAATCAGCAATGTCAATTTTCATTATTAGCAGTAGACTTTGAACATGCCAGGAGGGTGTTGTAATCTCTCATACAACAACTGCTTGCCTGTTAGAAGTGTTGAATAGAGTGCCTGAGCTTCCTCACATTAGGAATATATTAAAAGGTATAATGTGCATTTGTATGATATGTAATATCATACATACATTATACACATATGAAATATGTAGCATAAGATATTACTATTAAGATTTCTAAAACATGTGCTTAGGTTAACGTGTGTGCCTCCTGGTGAAAGAATATTCCCCTCATACCCTGGTAACTAATAAGGTGTTAACAGAGTTTGTGCTATTTTTAAATTCTTCCTTAAGTACCTGGACTTCTGATAAGCTGGAAAATGTGCTTACTTAAAATTTCTTCACTTAAGCAGCTCTGAAAATTTTAATGCACTAATTAAACTGGTTTTCTATTACTCTAATTTTAAAAGTTTACTCTTTGTACTTAGTTCCTTGAAGGATATTAACCAAACCTTTTCAGTTTTGCTTGCAGGAATAAAATAACGTCTCACAGCAAAGCAGACAGAATAGTGTCAATCTGTAAATTTTCCTAGAGGCAAAATATCCTTGAGCAGTTGGCTAAGAAAGGAGCCCTGCAAGCCTGGATCTGCACAATTCCTAAACTGTGGTTTACTAGCCGCTAAAATCAAGGACAAGTTTAATGAGCTTGTAACACAGGATTGAGAGACTCCACATACCCTCCTCACAAGACCTCTGGCATCACTTTTTGTACTTGTTTTTCTTCTTCCCTATACCTGTCTTTTGCTTATAAAAACTCTAGCTCCCGTTCTCATTTTGAGCTGGTTTTCAGAAAATTCCCCTAGTTCCTGGCTTGTGCTATCGCAATACGAATCAGGTTCTCACTGAGAAATGTGTTGCTCCTTTGTGGAGCTGGATCGGACGGGCCCATGTGCCGCGCTTGCGGTAACACTTCGAGCTAGAAGTTTCACAAAGCCTATAAGTTTCTGGTGGAGCACATGAATTTAAGAGAAAACAAATAAACACATTATGGAACGATTATCATTGCTAACATTACTGAGGCCTTCCCAACACTCCAGGTACTGTCCCAAGTGCTTTAATTTTGGTAATTTACTTAAAGCTATGAAATATGCACTGTTAACATCTCCATTTTACAGGTGAGGAAATGCTGGCACCAGGATTTGAACCCAGGCCATCTGACCCAGCCATCTCTCCTTGAAGCCATCATGCTGCATGGACTTGACTGAAGGCCCTTCCTTAGACATCGTCTAGTCCAAGCCTCTCAGGTTAGAAAGGAGGATAGTGAGGCCTAGGAGGTACAGCGACTTTCTGGGAAAATATCAGGAACAAGAAATATTAAGAGCTAAGAGTATCCATGACTTAGCACTGGCTCCCAACAGTGCCCTGGATGGACAAGGAATGGGGCCCTGCTTTGCACACACCTTCCCCACAGTCGGCTTACTCGCTGTCACTACGTACAAGGCCCAGTGCTAGGACTGCATGGGAGAGATAAAGTAATGTCAAGACAGTCAGGGCCTTTAAGGGTTCTACACTAGAAAGGGACTAGGAAACCCAATAAACAGCTATGAGAAGAGCAGGACGTGGCAAGGGCCATGGGAAAGGTAAGAATGCACCTTGGCAGGTCCTCCAAAAGTTAAATATAGAGCTACCCTATGACCCTGCCAGTCCACTCCTAGGTATAGACCCAAGAGAAATCAAAATTAGACCCACACAGAAACTGGTACAAGAATGTACATAGCAGCATTATTCACAATAGCAAAAAGGTGGAAACAACTCAAGTCCATCAGCAGATGAATGTGTAAACTCAAGGTGGTATACCCATACTGATGGAAAATTATTCTGCCATAAAAAGGAATGGAGTTCTGACACATGCAACAGCATGGATGAACCTTGAAGACATTAAGCTGAGTGAAATAAGCCAGGCACCAAAGGGCAAATATTATATAATTCTACTTATATGAAATGTCTAGAATAGGCAACCCATATAGAGATAAAGTAGATGAATGGTTGCCAGGGATGGGGGGCAAAAGTGATGGGAAGTCAATGCTAATGGGAACAGGGTTTCTTTCTGAGTGATGAGAATATTCTATAAATAGATAGTGGTGAATATACAACCTCACGAATATAAAAAAAACCCACTGAATTTTCCACGTTAAGAGGGAGAAGTTTATGATATGTGAATTACAATTTTAATATTCTTTCAGTTGTAACAAAGGTCCCTCACTAATGCAAAGTGTCAACAATAGGGGGGTATATGGGAACACTATTTTTTTTTAACGTGCTTTCTGTAAACCTACAACTTCTCTAATTAAAAAAAAAAATTTTTAAGGATGCACCTTGGAGTTCAAAGTTGGGGGAAGAGTTCACACAGGGTTGGGGGAGGTAGAGTCAGAGGAAATGATCACAGCAAAGGCTCTCAGGATTTTCTACCTTCCTACTGACCCAACCCTTATTATCACTGTTGGCATGGGGCACCTAGGGTCTGGAAAGTCAGGAAACAGCTGCAAGGCTGTTGCAGCTGATACTGTTTGCAGGAAACACTTCACCTCCAAGCTACCAGCCGCTTGAGTTAGGAACCCCAGGCTGCCCATTCTCCTGGGAGCTCCAGAGCCACTGTGCTCACAGGGCTTGGGGGCTCTGAATCACCTGGGATCCATTGTCTCCAAATATGCTGGCTTCCATGACCACCCCAGGTGTTCTAAAAATGTTTCTAATCTAAGACATTCAGTTCTTCCAAACTAAGGCACCTGCTCTGGCAAACTGTTTCTCAAACTCTTTCGTTTAGGGGAAAAATGCTTTCTCATCTTCACCATGGCAGGTGGCAGCAGAGGCAACCGAGAGAGTCTTTGCACACAGGATGGAAGGGACTGAAGACCCAGAGAGGACTCAGGTCTGCAAGCAGATGGCATTTTTGCCCATCTTAGTGGGTGTATTAGCCAGAGTTCTCTAGGGAAACAGAATCGACAGGAGATATCTGTAAGTATTATCAGATTTCAAAAGAATTGTCTCATGTGACTTTGGGGATGGGCAAGTCCAAATTCCATAGAGCAGGCCATGAGCTGGGAACTCTGATGAAGGTTTTCAATGAATTCCCCTGCTGGCTGGCAGAAGTGGAGAGAGAAATTCTTCCTTCTGACTGCTGAAATCGTCACTTCTCCTTTTAAAGCCTCAACTGATTGGATGAGACATCCCTCATTGCTGAAGCCAACCTCCTCAGTTGATTGTAGATGTAATCAGCCATAGATACAATCAACTTACTGATGACTTAAGTCCAGGAAATGTCTTCACGGTAACAATCAGGCCAGTGCTTGCTTGAGCCAACAACTGGACACCCAAACCGGGCCAAGATGACATGTGAACTTAACCATCACAGATGGGAATGCTGCTTGGTGTCTGGAGGTTCTTTCCATACAAATAAACATTTGCTTTTTGATAAGTAGAGAGGAAGGAACATCTAATTCTAGCTGGGAGAGTCAGGAAGGCTTCCCGGAGCAGAGAACAGTCAAGCTTGGCTTCGGAGGATTGATCTTGCCAAGTGGGGCAAACATGGAGAGGGGACCATGGCAGACTCCTTCAGAAAGTGACAATTTGCCCGGGGAGGCCAGACCATAAGGTATGTGCACCATGTCTAGTCCGAACCTCATTCTGAGCCCCAAAGGATTTCAGGCAGATGTATAGCATATTTAGACAGTAATTAGGGCACCAATTACCAGCATTATCCAGCCAGAAGCACCCACAATAGTCCAAAGCCTGTACTACGGCAATGGCTGTGGTGATGGAAACAATTAGGATGTGGCATTACAGCCTTTTGCGGATGGATTACATTTTATATAGATAAATTTGTTTTTATCTGTTTGATAAAGGTAAAGGGTGTTCTTTTGATGCATGCCTCTCTTAACCCCCAATTTATACTCCCATCCTGTCAAGGATGAAGGAAGAAATCCACTCCAAAATCTCCCAATAATGCTCATGCAAACAAAAACATTTTGTGCCTGTAGTAAAGAAAGCATATTTCATCTCAAAATTTCATTTTTTGAAGAAGCTCTGAACTCTTTTCTCTTTCCTGCCCAATCATCTGGAATGCCAAAAGTGTGCTGACTTCCAAAAATATGCATGAAAACAATGGAGTACTTTGTCGTTTTCACCATAGATTGTTCTAAATTTTGGTCCCATGTTCTGTTAGATCCCGTTTCAGAATATCTTTGCTATATTGTATATTGGCAAGGCACAAAGAGTAATCAGAAACATGGGAGGGTCCTGTAAAACTGTTCAAATAATTTAATTTAGAGCAAGGACAACAGGCTCAAGAAAGCTGTGCTGGAGGCACACACACAGGGCCAGCTGGTGGCAGGAAGACCTAGAGCTCAGGAATCTTCGCTCCTGCCTAAGCCCTTCCAACCAAACTACATTGGCTCATTATTTGACTCATGTAAGAAAATGGGTATTATGGAAATGGCTATTTTTTCTCAAACGATCACGGTGATGGAGCCAAATGGACATCACTGGTGTCCTCTGTGCTGCTGTACCTCGAGCATGGTCTGGTGTGGAAGGGACCTCTCCCGTCTGCTGGCCTCAGGGCA
Source organism: Chaetophractus vellerosus (assembly GCA_004027955.1). Classification (NCBI taxonomy): domain Eukaryota; kingdom Metazoa; phylum Chordata; class Mammalia; order Cingulata; family Chlamyphoridae; genus Chaetophractus; species Chaetophractus vellerosus. The sequence goes on from PVKH010041603.1 coordinate 7,021, forward strand.
CTGTCCCACCACACTGTTGTGTGGGTGAACTTGGAGTTCTGACTCTAACTTCAACAGTGCTGATGGCCCTACAGGAACCCCTCTAGCTCAGCCTCTTTTCAAACTAAAGGTTGACATGTATACTTCGCATCCCAATATACTAAACCTGGCTCAATCTCACCTCGGACCCCGGGGTCTAGTCCTCCCCTGCCATCTACTTACCTCCTCTCAGCAACTCCCTCCTGCCCACTTCTCTGAGCCTGGCCCTGGGGAGGAGGATGCACATGGGGTAGGGGGACTTCCTTAAGCTACTACTTTAGGACCCTGGGATGTGGCAGCTTTCCCAGCCCATTGCCTGCCTTGGGAGGTGTTATCTGCTCAACCACCATCCAGAAACCCAAGATCAGCTTATACTTCCTGTTCCCTCCTCTCCCTTCCCTCGCTCCCATCCATTCCCCAAGGGCTTCTGGTTTTGCCTGCTAAAAATTTCTCAAGTGCATCCCTTTTTTCTAATACTTTTCTGAATGACCTCTTCCATTGTGTTGAAATCAAATCCCCTTCCCTTTTGATGGCCTCAAAAGTTAGTAACACTTTTACTCAAAAGTACCTGTAGGGGTGTGTGCATGTGTGTCTGTGTGTGGACTCCTTGTTAAGATGCAGATTCCCAAGCCAGCCTCCCCAGATTAAAAGGCCGAGTCCTGGAATCTGCATGTTTTACAAGCACCTTCTCATGCTAGGCTTTGTCCCTCCTCAAGACTCAGCAAACACCTCATCCCCTCCAGGAAAGCCTTCCTTTGCTCATCTCAGGGTTCCTCTCCAGCTCCCCACATGCCCCACGCAGATCTGTATCAGCCCATCAGAACTCCTACCCCACTGGCTAAACTGCTTCCGCATCTGCCTCCATCACCAAACTGGCTGCACAGGAGCAAGTTCTGTGTCTTTAGATGTGTATCTTCGTGATGAGGACACCACACTGGGTGCTTAGTAAGTAAAAACAGAACTAACAAGGTTTGGGAATCAAGGTAGGTACCGGGGCTTCGTAAAGAGAACACTTTCAGGCACGGCTGCACTCAGCTTCCACAGCTCCCTGAGGTGCAGGTGCCCGCCCAGCAGAGTGTCCATCTGTGCCATGGACAGACATGAGCATGGACGTGGGCGATTTGCAGGCACGGTGCTAGGCGCCACGCAGTTATTGGGCACCTGCTGTATTTCAGGCACTGTAACTTAGTTCATATATGTTAGCTAATTTTAAAAATTATTGTGGTAACATATCTAACATAAAATTTGCTATTTTAACCATTTTGGAGCATACACTTCAGTGGTATTCATTTCATTCACAAATGCAACTGTCACCACTGTCCATTACTGAACCTTTTCCATCACCCCAAACAGAAACTCTGACCATTAAGCAAAAACTCCGCATTCCCCATCCCCAGCTCCTCATAACCTCTAATCTACTTTCCATCTCTATGAATTTGCTTATGCTAGATTTTTCATATATGTGGAATTGCAGAATATTTGTCCTTTTGTGCCTGGCTTATTTCACTTAGCTTGCTGTTTTCAAGCACGTTAACCAATTTTTTATTGGAACTGCTCTACAAGGTGGTATTAGCTCTGATTTACAGAGATTGACATTGAAGCTTGAGGGGGATGACCGTCGATGGGAGGGGGCGAAATCCAGGCAGGTGGGTTTCTAAAGCTCACACTCCCTCCACTCTCCCCGCAGCATCTCCCTCCACCTCTTGGGGGCAGTCTTGCTCACCTGTTGTTGGTTGGATGTGGTCTGGGCACTAAGGTGAGCTGGTCCCCCCCCAACCCATCCCAAGCTTAATTTGCATCAGGCCCCATGGCAAGCAGAGGGCTTTGACAGTGGTAAAACAAAAGGAGGGGAAAAGAGAAAAACATCCCTGCAGTCTCTTTCCATGTTCCAGGTCTCCTGCATGAGCGAAGCAGAGGGAAGCTCTGGGCACTGCCCAGATCCCATATGGAACACATGGAATGTCGGGAAATGAGCAGAAAGCCTAAAGCTCCTGATTCCACTGTGGGTGGATAATAAGTCAGGACCGCACCCAACCCATGCAGACTTTGATCCCAACTTTCCTTCATGCAAGGGGCCCCAAGAGGCAAATCACACAACAAATAAGTCTTTCACTGAATGACCAACTTAACACTTCCATAGTCTGAGTCTGACTCCAGCACCAACCTGTACTATAAGCTCAGAGAGAAGAGCTAAGAATGCCTCACCAGGTAGTCGGATTGGCTTCCACGGGGCAGAGTTTGGCACATAGGCCTGCTTTGAGGCGGTGACCATCAGCTGACTGCCCAGCTTGTACTGGAACTTGACGAAGGCGACGCCATCTGTCCCTGAGGTGCCGGAAGCCACGGGGACCTGATTGGTGAACACCTCAATGAGCGCATCCGAGACGGGCTGGTGGGTGCTGGCGTCGCTGACCTGTACCTTCAGAGTCACCTCTGGAGTAAGGGAAAGACCACAGAGAACAGCCAGAAATGTCAACAGCGATTCTGCTATCATTGTGATGGGAACATACGAAGAAAATCTGCATTTACCCAAAATATGAATTATTTTAACTAGGGAAATTTTCTTCTTAGAGATCCCTTTTCACTTCACATGATTTCATATTTTCTTCAAAACCACTGCCCATCCCAAGCCACTTTCCTCTTCATTCCTCCCTGCTCACAAAAACAAATAACTGGGAAAGTCTATCCCTTTGAGACACTGTGTAACAAACAACAATCCTCTCATCCTTCCCAGAATTGCTGGTGAACACAGCAAGGGCTGCAACCAGGAAGGACACTGCTGGCACTAAGCTTTGCAGCCCGGTTCTCCAACAGCCCTGGTAGTCAGGGACCTAAGCAACCCACGGGCTTTGTGCTGGCAATCATGAAGATTAGGCTGAAAAATAGTAAAACACGTCTTTAAAGGGAAAACATGTCCCAAAGAATGGGACAAGAGAAACTAGAAGAAATAGAAAGTAAAAGATTGAAGGGATGGATGAAGTTGAGTTAGTAGTAATGGCCAAACAGGTAAACAGAGACGACTCAATGTGGGAACTAGGCAGAGCAAATCAAAAGTTAAAAACTAGAATGCAATGGATAATTTTCATTTGCCCGTGCCATGGAATTTTACTGAGCTCTTCCTCTGTGCCTAGAATACTAACTGTGTAAAATTACAGCGGTGAAGAAAACAGATAACCGAGTGACCACGAGTGAGTAAACAGGCGAGAGCTATGTCTAAGGGACCGCTTGATGCATCTACAAAGGTGCTCTCTTGGAACAGCATGTGCAAAGTCCCAGTGGCATGAAAAAGCCATGTTCACTGCAGAACCTGGGAAAGATTCTGAAGAGCTGGATGCAGAATTTGAGGAGAAGAAGGAGCAACGAGAGACAGGGCTGGAGAGGCAGGTAGGGACCAAATCAGTCAGGCATAACAGGAGACCAAAAGTTCTCTTCTTTATCCTAAGGGCAATGGAAGTGAAAACCACATCTGTGTTATATAAACATCTGCCTCTGGGTGGAGAATGGACTGGGAGAGAAGCAAGGCAAAGACTGAGCACCCAGCTAAGAGGAAAGACGATGTGGACCAGGCATGCAAGACAGTGGACGCTCCTCCTGCTCCAATGAGCCTCTTCTGTGCGAGAATGAAGGGCAGCAGATGGTGCCCATGGCGTGAGTCCAGCCGGCCACCCACAGGCCTCAGATCTGAAAACCCTGTGCATAACTTGGGGTAGGGAGGTGGGACAACAGGGGCTCCAGTTGACCATTGCTGAGCATAGCTGAAGGGAACAGGAAGGGGCTACATGGAACTCTGGGTGGGAATATCACCTCCACCAAGCACTGGCCATGTGACCTTGGGCAGGTACTCCGCCTCCGTGGGTCTCAGTTTCCTCATCTGTAAACCGG
>PVKH010041604.1:0-10920 GCA_004027955.1 Chaetophractus vellerosus
ATGTTTAACTGATTGAAATCGTGCCAGGGACCCACAAAGTGGGCACAGACAAGTTCCAAAGAGTCAGTTTTTCTGCAGTGGCCTCTCTTAGTCTCTCCATTCTGCTCCTTTCTGGATATTATACCTTTATCCCTTGCCCTCTGGTGTTCAAATACCACTATCTCACTTTCCCCTTTGCCACATGTACCCCCCTATACCTCTGGGGTCTCCCTCACAAGACACCTATGCTACTACCCTGCACATCCACCTCTTCCTCTGCATGTGGCAAGTTCTCCCTCACAGGCAGCCCAAACTCCTTTCCCCACTGCTTCCCCTACACCTAGCAAACCTGCCCTCACAGGCCTTCTGCTCTGCTTTTCCTGCTGCTTCTGCTGAGCCCAGCAAGGCCACTCTCACAGCCTGTCAGCTCTGCTTCCTCTGTGCCCAGCAAGCCTACCTGTCTTCTTGCCTTTTCTGGAGGATGAGCATGCCTTGGTGCTCCCTACTCTGCCATCTTGAATCCTTCTCAATATTTTTAATTAGTTTATTAATTCATTAACTATTTACATTGTGCTTACAATATGATAAAAGCTTTCCTAATACTTTTCAATTAATTTATGTAATCCTTACAACAATCCTATAAGAATTATATTTTCCTAACAGCCCACCAATTCTTTCATTCATTCTCTATTATTTTCAAAATCCAGGAGCCTGGCACATGAATTTTATATTATTGAATTTTTACATTTTTAGCTTACCACAAAAGAGCAAATTAACATCTGGGATTATGATAGAAATCAAGAGAAATAAAAACATGCATTCCGCATTTCAACACCACAGGGCAGCAACTTAAAATTTCCCTTAAGGTTTTCCACTCAGTGTAGGTATTGGCAGACATATGGTGAGCATCCATTAAAACGGGAATTATAAAACAAACAAACAAACAAAACAATTTCTAATGTATTTCACAGCTCTCAAGTAAACCTTTTATATCTTAGCCTATTGAAAGTCAGGACTCTATTTATTTGTGTTTCTTTAAACCAAAAGAATCACCATTTAAGAGTTTAGTAAAGTCATCACAGGTCAAAATGCCTCTTTTTCTAAATATCTTAAGCAGCCATTTTGTAAACTCCCTTATTTTTGGAGGCTTCAGCTAAGAATGCCATGATGAACAAAATTTCTAAATGTTATCTACAGAGATCATTGGCTTCCAGAGCTCGTTGTTTGTGGAAATATTATTCTATGAAAACAAAGTTTAAGTTTCCTGAAACTTAAAACCAAACAAATAAAATCACCAAATGCTTTTAATACAATTCCATGAGGTAAATGAAATGTGGTTCCAGAAATCATATTAATGACATATTTTCTTTTTCTATATGGAAGAATATACTCTGAAAATCAATTTCTAGCAAACAAAGTAAAATTGTTTGAAAATGCAAGTTTCAGCATATTGACAAATTTGGGGAAGGATTTTCCAATTTATAATGCACAAAAAAATGTTGAACTGTCCTTATTATTACTTTTAACTAAGTGATAGTAATCAACATTAGTTAATTGATTCTGTACATATGGAAGACTGGATAGCGATTTGAAGGAAAAAATGGGTTAAAATCCAATTCCATTGTAACCTAATCTCACATTGCTTGGCAAGTGACTTTATAAACTGAAACATCAAATTTCTTATCTATAAACATGGGATAATTTAATACTAATCCAGTGCATTTTATAATTCTTACAATTAAATTTTATATATTAGATGAGTAATAATGAAATATGAGTATTTGTATGTTTACATGTATAAACATGTCTAGCAAGATAAATAATTGATAATATAATTCATGTCATTATGAGTTAATGTATATGAGCATGCTTTACAAACTGTAAGCATATAGTTATATGAATATTACTTGTATTTCCTTTTCCCCCTGCTATTGTTATTTAAAAATCGATGTTTTGTATTGTGGGGATATGCACAGTACTGGTTCAGTGACAATTTCTGTTGTGTTTTCCTTGCTATAACTTTTCAGTTTATGTTAAAAATTGGGTGTATAGACCTACAGGATGCAGAAAAGATTTTGGTCTTGAAACACAATGCTCCCTTTTGGCAAGGTATATTGAATGCCTTGATATCTCTGGCATTTCAGGGATAGAAAAGAACACAAAAATCAATAATTAGTCCCAATTATTTAACCTTGCTGCCCACTCAACATATTTTATGGCAAGCTTTTCAATTCTACACCTTTACGATGTATTCTAATAATATTTAAAAAAATATGTCCCTTTATCACATTCATACATTCCAAATGAACAGTATTTATTAGTAAGTTCAAGGAAACTAAGCCTCCAAATTTTCTACCAGTCTATCTAGTATTAGGAGAAGCTGAAAACACATCCAGGGAAGCTAGGTCAACACCCAGGCCTTAGAGCATGAGTCAAGCCAGCGGGCAGTGTAGGCCTTAATCATTGCATAAGCCTGCTCGGGAGTCAATCGTTATAAACCTTAACCACCGCCCAACTACCCTTTTTCTGCAGTATCTGGCTTAATAGATTCAGGACCTCAATGTGGGTTCTTTGCCTGATACCAAGAAAAGACAGGAAATGTCAAAATATGGGCACATATTAGGCAGCTACACCAATATATTTATAGTATCTGGGACAGTAACTTGGATACCGAGAGTTTTCCTGGGTTAATCTGGAGGGTCAACTCAAATTAATATCTGGTTTATTTAAAGTCCCAAAGTCATGATGTGAAGATGGGTCTATCTTAATTGCTTTTCAGGATTTAATTCTGAATAGCCAAGAGCAAACTTCAGCAGCTCTTTTTCTAGAGTCAGGCTAAGGCCTGGAAAGTGAGCAGGCAGGTGTAAAGGACGAGTGAGCGAAGCAAATGCATTTATTTCTGAAATGTGTTTTTGATGGGAAATCTAATACCATGGAGGTGAAGAGGTAGAAGAGAAGTGATTTCAAATAAGGTTATCTAATTGCAGTATGTGGGTTGATTGTCATGGGACAATTATGACTAATACCATTTTCTTTTCTTCCTTTGGTCCTTTTCTTTATGCTTTTTGTTTTCTGAGCATTCTTTTTATCCAGTGCAAGGTGGTATTCATGGCTAGCTTGGGTCAATATCTTCTGGAACATTTAATTATTAACTATTTTTCTAATCTATGTAATTATACCTTCACTATTGAACAAATTATTTTCATAATACTAATCAGTTTTGCTGTAAAGTGATATATGAATTGCTAAAATCTACCACTTAATGTAAATTCACACAAATAAAACCACAGAACTTATGAGGAAAAAAATCACATAAATAAAGCCACAAAACTTGTGGGAAAATTTAAAGCACAACATTCAGAATGTCTTAGTGACACTATACAAAAAGATAGGAACCTAATTAAAATCGTAATACAGGTTTGCAAATGTCAAATGGTTAAGAAATACATAAATATCACAATAAATATGATACTTTACCTTGAAAAAACGCTTAAGTTCCTTTGTACACATGGGCATCAAAAGGGTTGCAACTTGTACATTATTGTGAAGTGAAAGAAGGAAGATTTTCTGAAATTGGATAGAAAGTTGTATCACCAGATGTGGATGGGTGTGGCGCATAACATACAACAGTGGTAACAGGTAACTGAGGTAGCTAGTAGATATTTGAGGTTTGTGTTTTGTGTATTCCTACATGGCTGAGTGCAACTGGGTACAATTTTCTGCATTCACCTAGTGTGTATCATGGATGAAATCAAACATAAGCAAATAAAAATTTGCTTTGTGATCAAATCGTTTCTTAATATATCAATTGAGTTGGAACAAAATTAAGGCTTTTCAAACACACATTATAGCAGAACTGGCTGTATAACGATAATAGATTACAGTGTGATGGAATTTTGGTTCAGGCTGAATTTCTGAGATTCCTTCTGAAATATTTGCTGACACTAACTGTAGAAATTGGCATTTGAGTCTTGGTTGAAGCCCACCTTTCCATCTCCTGAATTTATGCTTCAGACTATTACTGCAATAACTGTGTGTATCTAATCAGTACTCTGTTTTTTGTTATTTATTTTTTCCTTTCTGTTTCTACTCACTGTAACTTGTTATAATCCCCAAACAGTGGAGAAAGCATATGTAACTACACTTCAGGGGTACACATCAGGTGATCCCCTTACTTATATCAGGCAGTTCTAATGAACTTTTTCCACCTTTATCTAAGCCATTCCCCCAACATGTAATTGTACTACCTCTGCTGGGAAAGGGTTTTTTCTCCATAATATAGCATCAGTGGACGGTATGGACTTGAATTTTGGCCCAGGCTCATCAAATTTCATCAAGACTGTGATTGCCATGGATACATGCCAACCCTACGGTTATTAAAACATCATGAAACTGAAACATGATTTTGGCATAACACCAAAATCAAGAAAATTCATTCAAAGGAAGAGTCAGTTTTGTAATTAAATTTTTCTCTGAAATTCTTTCCCCTTCTTATGACTAATTATACCCATCCTTCAAGTTCCCACTGTCCTAGTACGTCCTCCATTAAATTTTGATATGCTATTCCAGCCATTACTGTTCTCATCTTATCTGATAGACCTAAGTTCACTGCTTCAGCCATGTGGCCTTCACAGTCCTGGTCACTTCACAGACCCACCTTCCTCTTTGTGTCTGTAGAGATCTCCAGAGGAAAAGGCACAGCAACCTACAGGAGCACCCACACCTTAGATCAGCTCAGGGGTTTGTTGTCAGAACCTTCCATTCCACGATGGCCATAAGTATATTAGCTTTTTCCATGGCACCAGTTAGGGGTAATTGTTCTTTAGTTCTGTTATCTATAATAATTTGTTCCATTCAACTGACTTGTTGGCTTCAGTACTAAAAGATGTACACCGATGTTGATTCATTGACTTGTAGACTTCAGTCCTGGGAAGAATCTAAAAAGTCAGACCTGCCAAATATTTATCTGGCTTATACATACATATTTTCACTAATGGGGAACTCACTATTTATTTAGGCAGCTCATTCAGTACACTAATAAAGTCATTATTATTGTGTTAAAACACATTTAATAGGGATACTCAACAATCTCAATTCCAGACAACCAAAGATCTCAAGAATAATGCAATTTTTTTTCTCCAGGAAAATCTTTAAATTATTTTAACAAAGCTTACTTTCTTCCCCAATGCTTAGTTCCTTCTTTTTATGATTCATGTTCATTTCCCAAAACTGACTTTTAGAAAACTCAGACATGAATCCTTTCATAGCCATTTCTTTGAGCGTCGAAGTTTGTTTGTTGTTTAAAGTACAGTACCGCACATTGTAAGTGAAGGTTGTTTTTTGTTTTTCTGTTTTTGCCTTTCATTATACCTAGCAAAAGTATAAAGCATAAGCACATATTTAAAATATTAACTATTGGTGCAAGATCTTCTATAAAGTATATTTTGGAATTATCCTCCTATAGCCTTCACATTTTTTAATCTTTTAAAAAATTTATCAGAGAAGTTGTACATTTTCAGAAAAATGAATAAAATACAGAGTTCCGATATACTACCCTATTATTCGCCTTACATCAGTGTCATACGTTTGTTACAATTCATGAAAGAACATTTTCATAAGTGTACTCTTAATTATAGTCCATCATTTGCATCACTTACAGTAGGGTTCACTGCGTTATACAGACCTATGCTTTTTAAAATTTTTATTCTAGTAACATATACAACTTAATATTTCTTCCTTTAACTACATTCAAAGATATAATCCAGGGCTATTAATTACATTCACAATTTTATGCTACCATCACCACCATCCATTATCAAAATTTTCCATCAAACCAATAGAAACTCTCTACAATTTAAGCATTAACTCCTCTCTCATTTTTAGCTTTTATTTCTTGTAATAATGAGTTAGTGGTATCTTGGTAACAAGTTAACTAGAAAACATAGGTAACTAGAATAACTAGTTGAATCTAGGAGACTGAAAAGAACAACTCTGAGTTCATATTGTTGGACTATTGTGTTAAACTATAAATTATTTATAAACTATAAATAATTCATTAACCAAGTAATGGATTAATTAGGGATTACTTGAGATAGATTAGTTGAAGCTAGAAAGCTGAAAAACACATGCTTCTCAATTCTAAGTAATTATTTTCTGTGGGAATAATGAGTTAGAACTATAGATATCTAAGTAATTAGCTAACAATAGAAGACTGGAGAAAATCAGAATAAATCATTGAAGTCAGGAAGTTGAGAAACACATCAAGTTTTTTTTTTAGTAAAATTTTATTGAACTATATCATTCATACATGAACATACATAAATAAGTGTATAGTAAAAATTCTGAATTTACAAAACAAACATGCATAACTGGATACAAAGCTCCCATACATCTCCCCACCAACACCTTGCATTGCTGTGAATCATTTGTTACAAACTATGAAAGAGCATCATCATCTAAGCCCCCTTTCAATTAGAAACAGAGTGGACATCACCATCCCCAAATCCTCAAGATTGGGGAATGAACAATGGACTAAAATAGACTTATTATTATTCTATTATGGACTTATTCTTATTCTAGCAATGGAAGAACTTTTACCATTGATATAAAAGCAGTGTCCACCAGAGGTTCTGAGGGGAGAGAGAGGGAAAAATAGGTATAACGTGGGGGCATTTCTGGGACATTGGAATTATCCTGCATGACATTGCAATAACAGATACAGGCCATTATATATTTTGTCATAACCTACAAAATTGTGCAGGATAGAGTGTAAACTATTATGTAAACTATTGTGCACGGTTAGTACAAATGCTTCAATAGGTATTCATCAATTGTAACAAATGTACCTCACTAATGAAGGATGCTGTTAATGGGGGAAATTGTGGGAGTGGGCAGGGTGGGGCATATGGGAATCCTCTATATTTTTTATGTAACATTTATGTAATCTAAAGCTTCTTTAAAAAATTTAAAAAAATTGAAAATAAAAAACAAAAACAAAAACAAAATCACAGCTGAAAATTTAATTCCAATACTGATTTCTTTAAATATTTTTACATCATTTATTTTTTGTAACAATAAATAATGCTTGCGTAATTTACTATCATTTTCATAATAAGAAGAAAAGAAAGAGCATCATCAAAATATTACTACTAACTATAGCTCATATCTTGCATTTGGTGTATTTTCCCCCAATCCACCAGATTATTAACCCCCTATATTAGTATTATATATTTGTTATTGCTCATGAAAGACTGTTCTAAATATTTTCTCCCATTGAGTAGGCCGCTTTTTTACTTTCTTGACAAAGTCTTTTGAGTAACAAAGGTGTTTAATTTTGAGGAGGTCACATTTACCCATTTTTTTTTTTCATTGCTCATGCTTTGGGTGGAAGGTTTAAGAAACTACTGCCTGCCACAAGATCTTAAAGATATTTTCCTACATTTTCTTCTAGAAGCTTTATGGTTCTTGCTTTTATATTTAGGTTTTTGATCCATTTCTAGTTAATTTTTGTATAAGCTGTGAGATAGGAGTCCTCTTTCTTTCTTTTGGATGTGGATATCCAGTTATTCCAGCACCATTTGCTGAATAGATTGTTCTGGACCATCTGGGTGGGCTTGATAGCCTTTTCAAAAACTACTTGACCATAGACATGAGGGTCTATTTCAGAGTTCTTGAGTCAGTTCCATTTGACAATTTGTCTATCATTATACCAGTATTATTCTGTTTTTACCACTGTAGTTAGTAATTTGTTTTAAAGTCAGAAAGTGAGAGTCCTCCAATTTCGTTCTTCTTTTTAAAGACATTTTTGGCTATTCAGAGCCCCTTACTCTTCAAAATAAATTGGATAATTTGCTTTTCCATTTCTGTAAAAAAGGATGTTGGATTTTTATTGGAATTGCATTGAATCTGAAAATCAGTTTGGGTGGAATTGATATCTTTATTTTCTTTCTTTTTTTTTTTTAGATTTATTTTTTAAAATTTATTACATATCCCTCCCTTTCTGCTTGTTCTTGTTGTGTTCATTTTTGCGTTCTTCTGTGTCTGCCTGTCTCTCCCCGCTGCGGCGACCCACCGAGTCAGCTCACTGCGCGGTGGCCTGCCTGCCCGCAGCGGCTTGCCTTCTTAAGGTGGTCTGCCCACTCGAGGAGGCCCCGGGAACCAAACCCAGGGCCTCCTATGTGGTAAACTGGTGCCCTACCAATTGGGCTATAGCCGGCCCCTGGAATTGATATCTTAATGATATTTAATCTCCCAGTCCATGAACAGAGTGCCCTTTCATTTATTGTGTAATTTGGTTTCTTTTAGCAATGTCTTGTTTTCTAAATACACATCCTTTATGTCCTTGCTTAAGTTTATTACTAAATATTTGATTCTTTTAGTCACTATTATAATTTTTCTTTCTGATTTCCTCCTCAGATTTTTCATCATTAATATATAGAAATACTACTGAGTCTTGCATATTAATCTTGTATCCTGCCACTTTGTTAAACTCATCTATTAGATCTAGTAGCTTTTTTGTAGATTTTTCAGGATTTTCTACATATAGGATCAAATCATCAGTGACTAGCAAAAATGTTACTTCCTCATTTCCAATTTGAGTGCCCCCCCTTCTTTTCTTTATCTAGCCTAATTGTCCTCACAAGAACTTCTAGCCCAATATTGAATAATAGTGGTGACAGTGGGCATCCTTGACTTGTTCCTGGTCTCAGCAGGAAAGCTTTCAGCCTTTTACCATTGAGCACAATGTTAGCTGTGGGTTTTTCTTATCTGCACTTTACCATATTGAGAAAAGTTCCTTCTATTCTTATCTTTTGGATTGTTTTTATCAGGAAAGAATGCTGTATTTTGTCAAATGCCTTTTTGCATCAATTGAGAGGATCATGTATGTTTCTTCTTCAATTTATTAATGTGGTTTATTACACTAATTGATTTTCTTGTTTTGAAAAAAATCCTTGCAAACCTGGGATAAAACCCACTTAATCATGGTGTATAATTCTTTTAATGTGCTTTTGGATTTGCAAGTATTTTGGTGAGGTTCTTTGCATCAATATTCATTAGAGACATTTGTCTGTAATTTTCTTTTCTTTTCTTTTCTTTTGTAGTATCTTTATCTGGTTTTGGTATTAGGGTGATGTTCACTTCATAGAATGAGTTTGGTAGCCTTCCTTCCTGTTCAATTTTTTTGAAAACCTTGAGCAAGATTGGTATTAGATCATCTTTGAAGGATTGGTAGAATTCACCTTTGAAGCCCAGTCTTTTCATGTTTGATAGGTTTTTGATGACTATTTCAATCTTTTCACTTGTGAATGGTTTGTTGAGGTCTTCTATTTCTACTAGGGTCAGTATAGGTTGTTTGTGTGTTTCCAGGAATTTGACCATCTCATCTACATTGCCTAGTTTTTTGGCATACAGTTGTTCCTGGTATCCTTTTATAATCTCTTTTATTTCTGAATTTATTTATTTTCATCTTCTCTCTTTTTTTCTTTGTCTGTCTGGCTAAGGGTTTGTCAATTTTGTTGATCTTCTCAAAGAATGAACTTTTGGTTTTGTTGATTCTCTCTATTCTTTTCTTGTTGTCAACTTCATTTATTTTGCTCTGATCTTTATTATTTATTCCCTTCAGCTTGGTTTGGGATAAGTTTGCTGTTCTTTTTCCATTTCTCCAGGTGTGCAGTTAGGTCTTAAATTTTAGCTTTTTCTTCTTTTTCAATGTAAGCATTGAGGGCTATAAATTTCCCTCTCAGCACTGCCTTTGCTGTGCCCATTGTTCTCATCTCATTCATCTCAATATTTTTAGTGAGTTCTCTTGCAATTTCTTCTTTGACCCACTGATTATTTAAGAATCTGTGGTTTAATCTCCATATAATTGTGAATTTTCCCTTTTCCATCCATTATTGATTTCTAGCTTCATTCCATTATGAGCACAGTAAGTGTGCTGGATAATTTCAATCTTTTAAAATTTATTAAGACCTGTCTTGTGACCCAATATTTAGACTATCCTTGAGAAGGATCCATGAGCACTTGAAATTAATGTATATCTTGCTCTTTGGTGGTGTAATATTTTATAAATGTCTGTTAGGTCTAGCTCATTTATCATATTATTCAAACTACCTATTTCCTTATTCATCCTGTCCAATACTGAGAGTGGCATATGGAATTCTCCAACTATTATTGTGGAGATGTCTACTTCTCCCTTCACTTTTGCCAGTGTGTGCTTCATGTATCTTGGGGCACCCAGGTTAGTTGCATATAATAATTTTTTATTTGTGAATTGTCTTTTTTATTAAGGTATAATGACCTTCATCTCTTCTCACAGTTTACATTTAAAATCTATTTTGTGCAATATTAGTTTCACTACTCTAGGTCTTTTTGGTTACTAGTTGTGTGGAATTTCTCTTTCCATCCTTTCACTTTGAACCTGGTTGTTCCTTACATCTGAGGTGAGTCTTTTGTAGACAACATACAGATGGCTCATATTTTTTATCCCTCTGACAATCTGTGTCTTTTGATTGGAATCAAATCCATTAACATTCAATGCTATTATTGTAAATGCATTACTTCATCCATTTTATCCTTTGGCTTTCTATTATCATACTTAACTATTGTCTGTCTTTTTACCCTTTAACTTACCCTTCCTAGTAATCTTCATTTTACATTCTTCTCCAAGTCTCTCACCCTAGTTTTTCCTTTCAGTTTCCAGCATACCCTTTAGTATCTCTTATAGATGTGGTCTTTTGGTAACATAGTGTTTTGGTCAGCCACAGGCGTGCCTTTTGAAATATACCAAAGATTGGTCGGTCTTTATAAAGGGTATTTATTTGGGGTAGAAGCTTACAGTTACCAGGCCACAAAGCATAAATTCCTTCCCATACCAGAGTCCACGTGTTGGGGGAAGATGGCTGCCGACGTCTCCAGGGTTCAGGCTTCCAGGTTCCTCTGTTC
>PVKH010041605.1:0-10924 GCA_004027955.1 Chaetophractus vellerosus
GAAGATGAGGACCAGAATAACACACACGCGGCGGCTCATGACGGTCATGTAGTGGAGAGGTTTGCATATAGCAACATAACGGTCATAGGCCATGGACACTAGGAGCACCAGTTCAGCACCACCAAATAGGTGAATAAAGAAAATCTGGGCTAGGCAAGCTTCAAAAGAAATTGTCTTATGTTCTACCAGAAAGTCAGCAATCATTTTGGGGGTAACTAAGGACTCTAGACATACATCTAAAAACGAGAGGTTTGCAAGTAGAAAGTACATGGGAGTATGAAGTTGGGCATCCGAGGTTACAGTGAGGATGATGAGAAAGTTACCCAGCAATATAGCTATGTAGAGTAGTGAATATATGACAAACAAGAAAGGTTGGAGCTCCTGGGAACTAAAGAGTCCCAGCAACACAAATTCTTTTACCCAGGAAAAATTGGTCTCATTCATCGAATTTGGAAGTGACTTATCTTCACTCACCTGAATAGGAGAGAATCAAAGGTCAATCAATGAATGAATATATGTTTCATTTCGTAATTCTACTTCAATCTTTGGGGATTTTGTTCAAGTCAAATATATATCTGGATTTTCAGGCAGCAATAACAATTATAGAGACAGCACATTGTCAATCAAAATAAGACAAAGAGTGCCAGAATGCGACACTGACACTAAACCCCTCTAAATATGATGGATATAGTTAAACGGTCAGTGGGGAGAGTTTCAATCAAATGATTCATTCAAGTGTGTGAATAAGAGGTCTAATGAAAATTAATATCTGTAAAATAGTTATGGCATCAGAGAAACACAGGCTCAAGATCTGCAAAGACTAAAATGTCATTTTTCTTCAATAAATTATACATGAATTCTTTATAAAAGAAAAAGAATGTACTGTGAACAGAGAGGCTTAAAATTTCACAAAATTATTGCTGACTAGGGATATTAGATACCAAGAATACATGCTGTATTTTTCTATTTAAATTTCAAATACAACAGAACTAACTTATGGAACAAGAAGTAAGGATAATTGATATCCTTCACGTGAGAAAAGGTAGAAGGAGAGCACATAGGATAGGTTTCTGGAGGACTACTGAAGTTCAGTTTTTTCGATGAGGTTAATAGTTTTATTGGCTTCATATGGTGACCAGAATGAGAATTCAGCTTTTTTCCTTTCTGTCCCAAGGCTCTAAAGACCTCTTCCTGCTAGTAAAACTTGAAACTCTCCTCTTATTGCTAAAAGACAGTTTTATCATATTGGATTTCAGAAGAACCTCTCCTCACTACTCAGCATTAATGAAGAGATAATTTTGAATTTTATTTACATCCCCACAGAATTGATATTTTCCTAATAAATTAATATTTCTATATTTGAAATAATTTTTCCTTATGCTAAAAAAATTATAGGTATATCAGGAGCAAAGATTAACTCTTATTTTTACTCCAAAATTAAACTTTGTTGAAGAATAAAATGATAGATATGATTATAACCTCTTCTATTGACAAGCTTGGTGAAATTGGGCAACTTTCTTAAAACAAGGCCTTTACTTTTTCAAACATAAGATGAATGTGTTGGGCAACAGAAACATTAGTTTCTTTCCAACATAAACAAAATTTGGTACGTTCACTCTAGAGAATGTAAATGCCTACTTTATTCGGGACACACAGATAGATACTGCTTACAGAATTTAGCTTTACAACTTGCAACCTGAAGATCATTTACTAAAATAATTTCGGGGTGTTAGAGACAATTAACTACTTTCATTTCACGACATCTCCAGACCATTCTTTCCCTGATGAATTAACAGTATGTATTCATGTGATAAATGGTCTGTTTTAAATCATCATACTCTAGTGAAAATATAAATCTTTTGGAATAAAATATTCTAGGATAAAATCTCAACTGTCTCATCATTCAGCTGTATGACATTGAGAATTTCAATTAGCAATTCAGGGTTCATTGTCCTCATGTATAAAATGCTGAGAATAATATTACCCTAAAAGAAACATCAAAACAGTTTCTTAACAGATTCAGTAGAGGAGAGGTCTTTAATCAATTGCAATGACAACACATGTAAAATATTCTTGATGAGGATTTATTTCAGATCAAGATTAGTACTCTCCCTGATAATTAAACTTTTCAAAGAATGTGTGGTCTGACTTATACAGATATGAATTTCCCATTTCTGGAGGTGCCAAGTAAAACCAATTTTCCATTTCTTGTAATATTTTAGGGTGAATTAATATATGCATAGAGGGATTTGCTAGGTGACTCTCAGGTCTCCCCTATGATGACGTCCTGTACAACTGTCCTTCCCCAACACTTATATCCCTGGAATATTATGAATGGTGTGTAAAGTAAAGTAGGCACCAGTAAAATTTTCTGATGCCATCAAATACTACCAGTGTCAAGTCAAAGGCTGCAGAAACTTTCCTTCACTGCCTGCTCCCTCCTTCCCTTCTTGTCACTATATGCAAGAGGAGAGTGACAATGCACAGTCCTTAGAAATATATTGATGGATTGACTTTACTTACAAAAGATGAAATGGAGAGTGTGGAAACCTCACTGAGGTTTTGAAAATGTTTAAGGGTTGCTGGGAAGACACTGACCCAGCACTGAGAAGACGAGTCATAAAGCAGGTTTGTTTTTAAATAAGGAATTAGGCACAGGGTGTCTGTAGACAGGATGGGCTCCTTTCCAGGAAGTGGGACAGGGCTGGGTGCAGTATCCTTGTGGAGGCCTACGCATGAGGGGAGCACTGGAAACTCTCAGGAACCTGACAGAGGACAGTGGGGTTGGTAAAAAAAAAAGAGGCAAATTAACATGGAAAACGATTTGCCTGCTAGACATGATTGAAATTTAGCATAATTGTTGCAGCATACTCTAGTTCATAAGAAAGTATATTCAGTATATTAAGAAAAAATGTCCATATTCATAATAATTTGCAGAGACCTCTAGAAATTAAAGCCAAACATACCTCACTTGTGGCCACATGAAGAGGACTGGTCCCTGCTCTCCACACTACCTCTATATATTAGTAAAGTTCTACCTTCCAATTTAACCTTCAGAAAGATGAATGGAAACCTTCAAAGAATTAAAGCACTGTTCTCAAAGGGGAGAGCAGTAATTTCAACTACACCTTTTTCATGGAAGGTCTCCTTTTTATCAGAAGACTTTTCAGAAAGAAATATTCATTGAAACTTCTCAAAAGTATTTCAGGAAGTACCATCAATTGCTGTCTTATGTTTTAGAGACTCTAAAGTCACTGAAGTGTCAGCAAAATTGAATAATTTTGTGAGAATCATGATTAGAAAAGTTTTAGACTTTTTGTTTCCCTTTTCCCTATTTCCTTTTACTTTAAAATACAGGAAAATAATTCCCTCCTTCTCAGGCATGTGTTATATGTGATCATCATAAAATTGAGTCAAACATTTATTCCTGAAATAGTATAAGGGATAAACCAGAATAGTGACAGATGCTCAAAGTCTGTTCATGTACAGGTTATACATTTTTCTTAATTAGATGCAGACATGGTTCCTCATTAATTATCATATATACATACTGTTCTGTCTTGAATAAACAGAGACCATTCTAAATGGTAAACTCTACAAATTTTAGGTAAATCACACACCATCTCAGGCACTCAGATTCTCTTTGGAACAAAAAGGAGGGATTAGTCCTTCTAGAAATATTAAATGCTTTTCTGTTTTTGAAATCATGATCACAAAAAACAAATCTAATCAATGTTAAAAATAATGGAACTATTGCATTGATGGAAACATTATATATATATATAATCAAATAGATAGAACAAGCCTGTTATTTGTAAAAGAAATTTCAGGCATCATTCATTCTTCAGAGTCAGACGTTTGGACAACATTTAGTAGAAAAAAGGGAACGATTTTGAGAAGATTAAAGAATAGTGTGGAAGACAACAGCCTCTATCTGGTCTCTCTTCTGACTTAATTTAGATCCTAGGGATGCACAGTTCTCTTTTTGTCCCAGGCCTTTTAATATCTGCCGCTATGAATGAAACAAAATATTCCAGTATCCATTTACGAGAGACAAAGACATCAGAACAACTTTTTATGTTCATAAAGGTAAAAAGATAATCATGAGAAATGATTAGAAGATAGTTAGTGATATTTACATCATAGAGAATACTTTTGAAGATAAGTGATGATATATCTATGCAGGGAACAAAATACATACTCAAATGGGAGAGGAGCTTTAGAGAGATAGGAGAAGGGGAGAAAGAAAGAGCAAGAAGAAACAGAGATTCTCTATTGCATTGGACCTAGTGACTATAGCATTTGCAATTTATGTGTATTCAGTTAGCTCTGAAAAATAATGAAGTTTCTGAAAATTTCCTAATTTCCTACAACAGCCACCTTTCAGTTAACTAATGGATACCAAGTTGCTAATGTTCATTTTTTTAAATATATGGGAAATAATTGAACATTCTCTGCAAAATAACTTTCCTTGGTCTTTCAACACAATTATCACATACTTAATAAAAGTCATATTTCCTCTTAAAATATGAGGTAGCTATTTGATAGTAAAAGAGATGAATATTCTTCCCTTACCAGTTTAGAAAATAGAGCTAGATCATTGCCAAGTCAATTTTAATCTCTAAAATTCTAAGTTCAGTGGCTATATATAATGATAACGTGGTGTTTGGAGAAGTCACATTAAATTCCTTGGCTTATGCTCATAACTCCTGACAGCTTCTTTGGTTAAGGCAGCATTCTCTCTCTCATGCCAGTGTACCTCATAAGAAGTTTACAATTTGACTAAGACAAAAATTGAACTCCTCTTTGCTGCCTTCTTTTTATTAAGTTTTCATCCTTAAGACAGTTTTCTCAATAATTCTCTATTCCAAGCAAATATGTTGAAAATGCATTTATATTATTATCCATTGTTATAATTCCTGCATTCTTTATTTTCTCCAACACTTCTAAACTCTCTCCATCATTGTGATTATTCAAATGGAAAATATTGGAAATATTCTATTTACTTAATGCTTTTTAACCTGGTCTCCTGCACTAAATTAAGCGAAAGTAAAATCGCCATATTCCCCTATGAGGTAACAGGGCCGCTTTTCCTCTTGCCTTCAGTCATACAATTACAATATCCTAAAGTAGGGAAACAGACCTTCTATTCTGATGCCAGGAAGCTGATCTCAATGAAAAATTAAGAAATCACCATTCAGAGATCGATGGGGTTACCCATCAGCAGGGATAATTACATATTACAAAACAATTTTTCTAGGAATAGAGAAGAGAAAAAAATTACCCAACTTGTCAGTATCTCTTCAAGTAAAAGTATTTGATTCCCATTTGAACTAATTCTCAGAAATAATTTATTGACTTCCAACTTCTTAGAGTCAATAAAATATTCTCACAATCTTACAAATTATCACCTAGCCCCTGGATGGTTTCCTTCATTCAGAAATAGCCAGCTCCTTCACAATTGGATAATAATAAAATTGTGGGAAAAGGAAGAAATTTTCCTTACAGAAGAATTTTTAATATGTGTAACTACTCTTTACTCAAAGAAGTGAAACTTAATCCCTGTTACCTTAAGAATGGTCTACACATAACGAATTATCTCTAATCAATGTATAATCGAGTGGGGACACGGTACCAGTAGCTTTACTGTAAAGAAATCTGGCAAACACAATCTTAGCCAGGCAGTCACTTTAGACTGTACTCCTGATATGATGTACTGTTGTATTCTACCCGAAATTCCACTTCAATCTATCAGAAAAATATTTGACACACCACCTTTAGGGATTCTTGAGGGTTATATGACCAATACACCTCCCATGCCAACATCAAGAAAAATCATCAAAAACTGAAAAATTTTCACAGAATAAAGTTGTCTAAGGAGACATGAAAATTAATTGCAATGTGATATACTAAATGGGATCCTGGATGGAGAAAAGCCTTATGAAATTTTAGAGAAAACATATAAAAGACAAATAAGGTCTTTAGTTTGGTTAGTAAACAATGTATTAATATTGGCTTCTTTTTTGTGACAATTCCACCATGATAATGTAAGGTGTTATCACTAGGATAAGCTGGGGGAATAAAGGAATTCTGCACTAATGTAACTTATTTTTTAAAATTAAAACCATTCTAAAAATAGAACATTTATTTAGAAAATGTTTACAGAAATTTATTAGAAAATTAACACACGAGAAAAGATAGGAAAATTTTTATTTATTTATTTTTCCCTTCCCTCCCCAGGAAAATTTTTTTTAAAAGTATTATCAATGAGTCATACTAAAGATAGTGAAATATATAAGAAAAATGTAGAATTGAAATAATTTGATACTAAAACAAGATTAGCCAGACAAATAAATGGAACAGAACATCATCCACAAAGAGAACCCACATATTTATGAAATTTAATTTAATAATGGGGACATCTATATCAATTTAAGGAAATACAGGTTATTAAATGGATTTGGTGGGAAAAGTTGAATATCTATTTGTACAGTAGTCCTAAAAACAAATGAATTTCAGGTGGAACAAAGTTTTAGAACAAAACATGATTAGACATCACCAAGATGGAAGAGTTAGGTATTCCTGGCAAATGCCACCCCACAGAAAATTTTTCAAAAATTCAAAAACAAAAACAAAACAAGTAGAAAATGTCAGAATCAACTTTCCAAGAACAATGGAAGATAGAAATCAACTCTAAAAAATAGCAATAGCCAAGTAAATACTTTAATAAATATTTTTAAATGAGGTAAAATTAATAAGAATAAAAGAATAAACAAAATGGGTATAAAACTTGGCCAAAAGTTCCAGGCAAATAGACACAATTTCTATATTTTTCTCGCTTGATTGAGCATAAAGGTGGACTTTTGCATTTTAACCCTTCTGAAAATCATATTCTTTAATGAGTAAAGTTTATGTACATTTATTTATGGAACTGATTTCTTTAAAATTTCTGCTATCCTTTATGCTATATATATGCTCTGTAGCATTAAATATACTGCATTTCTTAAACTGTGTGGTCTGTTTTTCTGCTCTTTATTTTTTTATTTCTTCGGTGTTTAGTAAGCTTATGCTTTTGTTCTAATAATTATCTACTTTAGTTAATTTTGTCTCACTAGATATTCTATAATTTGCTGTTACTTTTAAATGAAGTCTCTTGCTACCTCACTTAACACAGATTCTAATCAATTAGCTTATTGCTTTCATTATTTTCCTCTTTATTCTATTATTTTGATTGTTCAATACATATTTATCAGAAGTTACATTTGAACAGAATTATTTCAATGGTTCTCTCCCGTTAGATGTAATTTTACTCTTTTATTAATTACATGCAAATCACTTGTCTAATATTTCCTTGGCTCATAATTTTCTTTAAATCATAGTAATTTTGCTTCTAGTTCTAATGTCTGTATGGGCATTCCTAATTTTGTTTTATTTTGCTTTATTGTGCTTCACAGATATTATGTTTTTCACAAATTGAAGGTTCAGCAACGTTTTAGCTTGAGCAAGTCTATCAGCTCCATTTTTTAAACAGTGTGTGCTCACTTTGTGCCTCTGTGTCCCATAATTAAGGTATATACATTGTCTTTTTAGAAATAATGCTATGACACACTTAATAGACTACAGTGTGGTATAAACATACCTTTTAGAAGCACTAAGAAACCAAAATATTCCTGTGACTGGCTTTATTGCAATATTTGCTTTATTGCAGTAGTCTGGAACCAAACCCACTATAACTCTGAGGTATGACTGTATTACTTTGTCTTTAATGTCTAATATTGTTAGTATGAAGTATCTTAGAGAAAATTTTAAAAGAATAAACATAACGCACAAAAAATCCTTATTACATTGCTTTTTGTGCAGGGTTTAATACATTGTAATTAGGTAGTAACAATACGATGTATCGTGTATTTTACATATCACATTGGAAAAGTGTGAAAGTACAGAATTTTGGGATATTATACTATTATATAAAACTGAATATATAAATATACTTAAAGAATAATACATGCTTGCATTTATTTTATTTATTATATCCTAAATAATATGGTACCTTTTGTTTAATATATATATATATATACACATATATATATATGTGTATATATATATATATATATATATACGTTAACCAAATTATACATTTCATCTGGGAGTTTGTTAGGAGTGGGGTCTTGAAAAGAATCGGATAACATTATACATATTGACATAAGAAAGCAGTAGAAAAATATATGAAAAGCCTTGAATATGATGTGAGGGAAACACTAAAGTAACATGTAGTGGGATTCTTAAGAAAGTTTGGTCTCACACCTGATTTTGGAGCTACAGTTTCATTGCTATCCCAAAATCTAGCAACGGAACCCTGTCATCATTAGGGCCTGTGTTAGGCAACTTAAAAATGATTTTTAACTGAGAGTCTATATAGAAAAACATTCATTTCTATTGTTTTCAAACTGTAAAAAGAAGATAGAGACCATGAATCCCCAGGGGTAGAGAGGATGCTTATGCCAGGATTCAGGAATCAATCTTTATGAAAAAGTATGGTAGGTAGGCATAATTCATCTCTGAAATAGCATACATTATTTAATCATTACTTGACAGACACAAATATAAGTAAACAAAAAATACAATGGTAAGTAAAATATGCAATAAGTTGTTATCCATGAAAAAATTTATTAAGTAGTAATTTTGAACAAGGATTTGTGAAAAGTGCTCTTCAAAGCATATGCCTTTTGCTCAATGAATATTACATTTGGCTTTTCTTTCTTTTTTTTTTTTATTAAAGATTTATTTATTTTATTACATATATCCCCTTCCCCCCCGCTGCGGCGACGCGCCAAGACTGGTCACTGCACAGGCGCGGCTTTCCCCGCTTGTGGTTGGCTTCTGCTTCCATTCACGGCCGGCTTTCAGTTCGCGGGTGGCTGGCTGCACTCCATTCGCAGGCTACCTGCCCTGCCCGTGGCGACTTTTGCCCTGTCCGTGGCAGCTTTTTGCCCTGCCCACAGTGGCTCTGGCCCGCCCATGGCGGCTTGCCATTCTCAAGGCGGTCTGCCCGCTAGGAGAGGTCCCCGGGAACCGAACCCGGGGCCTCCCATGTGGTATGCCAGTGCCCTATCCACTGGGCTATCGAGCCGGCCCACATTTGGCTTTTCAATGACAGCATTGTCCTAACTCGTATAATTGTCTTCATGTGCTGTAAGTTACATAGTGCAGAGTTATATGCATCCTCATCTAGGTATGTGACATATTTTATATCATATATAACCCATATTATATCATAAGCATATTTATAATTTCTATTGTTTAAAGATATCTGTCAATTATCACTCTAAATTTAATGTCAAAAGTAACTTATTTGAGAAGGAAAGGAAAACTTAACTTATAATTACCTGACATTTTCCATTAAGCAAATAATGTTATAATTTAAAGATGTTTTATTTTTTTAAAAAGTAGCAAACAGAAACAAAAAAGTAAAACACCCATGGTAGAAGGAAGAGAATGTTAAAATTGCTAGTATGAGAAATTTTGACTGTGAAATTTCACATTCCAATAACTGAGAAGTAAGTACTAAACATGGAGAACAGCCGTGGACAGGCATACATTGCGTCCAGTGGATTTTTTTCCAAAGTGAAAGTTGTTGCTTCTAGACTTCTGGAGAAATATCCCCAAGCTGTCTAAACAATGTGCTCTTTCTATGCCTTAAATATGTGGTTAACAAAATCAGTGCTTGTGATGGGGGTATCTGTTGCATTGGGAATGGTTGAGGAAGTTTCTTCTATTTTCAGTCGATCACCGCAAGTACTTTTAGAACTTGACAATTTAATTTCTGTCCTTTTTCAGAGCAATGAAGAAAAGGGGAATGAACTGAAAGAAATGTGCCATTCTCAGTGGACAGGCAAGCATGATGCTTTTGAAATGTTACTGGATTTCCTGCAAGCACTTGTTTTATGTTTAGATGGTACAAATAGTGACATAAATGTTAGGTGGAATAACTGTATAGCTGTCCAAGCATTTGTACTCTGTAGTGCAGTAACAGATTTTGAGTTCCTTGTTACCATTGTTGTTCTTAGGAATGTCCTATCTTTTCCAGGAGCCTTTGGGGAAAATCTCCAGGGACAAACCTCTGATGTCTTATTTGTAGCCAGCAGTTTGAGAGTTACTATAAAGAAACCCTAAGTGTTCCAACAGTGGAGCACATTGCTCAGGAACATAACGATATATTCTCAGAACAGCACCTCAAAGCTCTTAATGGCTTATCTCTGGTGCCCTCTGTCATGAGATAGCTCAAATTCAATATGTCAGAGGAAGACCATGTTGAGATGTACAGAAGTGACTTACCCAATCCTGACACACTCTTTCAACCAAGCTTCATTGTTGGAGAACCAAGTGGAAACACAGGAGGAAAGATATAGAGTTTCCACCCACCATTTATGAAGCCCTCCATCTGACTCACATCAAGTTTTTTCCTAATATTGTTGAAGGTCTTATGAATTCTTCCTATGATGAATGCTGAGAATGAATGCTATGAAAATGGGTGAAAGCATCTCAAAGCATACCTGAGGAACACTTTGATACACCAAAGGTCAAGTAACTTGGCTTTGCTTAATATAAATTTTGATGTAAAACATGATCTAGATTTAATGGTGGACACATATCAAACTCTATACAACTAAGTCAGAGTTTCCTACAAGTAATTCAAAAACCATTGAAAACACATGAGAAACTTTAAAAATAGGTTTTCTCTTCTATTTGGAGGAAAAAAAACCTGTAAGGTGTATGTAGGATGCTTAATCACTGAATATCTTTACCTATAGGTCTCTCATTTAATACATTAGTCATTCCTTATCTACTCATTTAAAAGGCCCTTTGTTTGGACTTTCATGCTTTTAAGACCGATCCATTCTTCCAGAAGACAGCATTGAAAGAG
>PVKH010041606.1:0-10925 GCA_004027955.1 Chaetophractus vellerosus
AGCCACAGGAAGCAAGAAGCTGAACATCAACAGAACCCAGAAGAGAAGGGAGAGGAGGAGAGGCCTCCATGTGCATTGCCATGTGACAGAGGAGCCTGCACCAAGGATCACCAGAAGCCCGCCCTAGACAGTCTTTGAGAAGAAAGCATTGCCTTGATGAGGCCTTGATTTGGACTTCTATTAGCCTCAAAACCATGAGCTAATAAATTCTTGTTCCTTAAGCCAGCCTATTGCATGGTATTTGCTTGAGCAGGCAAGAAAACTAAAACACACATATATGAATGTTATTGCATAAGAAAAAGGGTGAATGGATTTGCATAAAACTATTAAGAGCGGTCACTTTTGGGGAGAGCAGTGGGATTGACAGGGCTGTAATAAAGGGAGCATTTCCTTTTGATTCTATATTCATTTATTCACCAATTATTTGTTAAGAGGTTATTTCTGTCTCAGGTACTGGACTAAAGTCCATACTACAAAAGTTATTCAAATTTGCCTGAAAAAAAAAACAACATTTCTTTAAACAAAAACACTTTGTTCAATAAAGTGAAGAAGATAGAAAAAGATGACCAACTTCTACCAAATTTGGAGTTCCATACAATGTACGTTAAGATTGATTTTAGATCTCTTTTTAAGCAGATTTTCTATTTATCCCTATAGATTATGATATTAACATTTTTAGCAATTGGCTCATACTTGTCACATTAAAACTAAAGTTTCTATATCTTTTCCTTCCCCTAAGAAAATGAGCCTTTAAATGTGTGGAGCCTGTTAATGAACAACCACAGGTCTTAGTTACATCGTCTATAAAAGGAGGCTAAAACATGGGAAGACTGTCGCAGGTTCCTAAATCATAACAATTGTGTCACATGGGCTCTGGAACACGGCAGGGTGTTATTGAGCAGTGGGCACGACCGATCTACACTGATCAAATATCTGCGCTACAAGGAGACACACTCCTTCCACTTGCACAGGTTTCTCACACCCGGGCGGAATCAGTCAGCTCTTCCCAAAGTACTCTTGAAAGTTTTAAGAGATGATATTACTGGCAGGGGATTCAGAAACAGAAATGCAAAAGAATTTTATATTAGAAAACATCTAAATAATTCAGTTGCCCAAGAAGGCAAAAACACTACTTGTTTTCATCTTTCTGTCACTGAATCCCCATCAAGACTTACCTGTCAGTTTGGAACACCCTTCCAAGAGAAAGAGTAAACAAGTTTAATGCTCCCATCCATAATAGCCTGGAGTTAAATGCTACATATATTCACAAGGTTTGTTTTCACACTGGCAGCAATTCTGTTCTATACACTAGCATCACATTTTCAAAAATGCATTCATCAGAATGATTAAGATTTTCTTATTATTGGAGATGAGGCATCCTGAAAAGAAAATACGCACTGAGTATCAGGTGTGCAAAGTAAATCTGAACAATAATTTTCAGACTTTTTAGGAAGGTAATTTAAAGAACACTTCATAAATACTTCTTTATATGACCAAACTGCTTCAAAGCCACACCAAAGAGCCAGAACTCCTGATATTAATGTCAGGGTAAAAAAAATTGGAGGGCAGTTGGATATTTGTTTTCAA
The DNA here is from genome assembly GCA_004027955.1 of Chaetophractus vellerosus. NCBI lineage: Eukaryota > Metazoa > Chordata > Mammalia > Cingulata > Chlamyphoridae > Chaetophractus > Chaetophractus vellerosus. Next base: position 1,588 of record PVKH010041606.1, read on the forward strand.
AGTTTGAGTCATTAGAGAAGATGTTTGTGAAAAAGAAGAAATTCTAATGTAATGTCGTTTACCAAGATGACCGAATCCTAATTAATTTTTCAAGTATTTTAAATGTAAATCTTATTCCCAGCACTGTGCTAAGGCACTGGAATTCAGAGAAGGCAGATGATGGATTTCCTGCCCTCTGGAAGATTGCAATATAATCAGGAAGGCAAGTTCCTCTTGTATGAAATAAAGAATTACACGACTTAGAATTAAGTGCCAATATGCATGGGGCAGGCAATTAACCTGGAGTTCCAGGAGAGAGAGGAGAACAGAGTTATTGGAACTATTAAGCTACAGACATTGCAGTAAAGATTTTTTATTTTTCATATTAATAATAGGTCTAGATACTTTAAAATAAAGCATTATTTAAAGCCAACAGAATTGTCTATGATGAGCTCTTGCCAGTTTTTCTGCAAGTCATTTCAGTATCATTTTCTGAATGTCTGCAACTGTAGAGATATACTTCATGCTTTAAGATGCTTGACCTCCCTTTCCCTAAATATTATTTGTTTGAATATCTATGTCAGAGCCATGTTTAATTTCTTTGTATATAGTTTGAGATGTTTCTGTTTAGCATAAAGCCATTTTATTGATATCTTATCATATTTTTAACAGGACAGTAAAATAGCTAGTCTGTTAGCTAGCATCTGTAGGCCTTTTTCAGGTCATGTTTCTTATCTGATACAAGGTACATGATTTCTTTCACTAACTTTTTGTAGAAAGAGCACGGACTTCTAAAATTTGAAAAGCACTTGTGTTTGAATCTGTCTGATTTACCTAACCTTGAGCAAATTACTTAACTTCTCTTATTCTCAGTCTCTCTTCTACAAAAAGATTAATTTGCCAACTGAGCAATGCTGCTTTAAGGGTTAGGTAGAACAGATGTGAAAAACGTAATAGGAAGTTGGAAGTGCACAGGAAGAGGGAGCCCATATAGTTATCGCTTGTTAGCATATAATTTTAATGTGATTCCTGTGCCTCTTAGTAAAATCCTTCTCAGCCAAGCTGTGCATATATTCTATCTTAGATAGGTTTACAATCTCTTATCAGGAATTCTCAAACCCAAAAAGCTCTGAGATCTGTAAGGTTGATGTTGTTTCTTGTTTTTTTTTTTTGTTTTTGTTTTTCTCTATTTTCAGTCTCTTGATGATAAAGCTTAACCTAGGAAAATTAAACATAGAATTTCCATATGACCTGGCAATTCCACTCCTAGGTATTTTCCCAAAAGAATTGAAGTGGGGACTTGGACAGACATTTGTACACCAGTGTTCATCACAGCATTATCCACAATAACCAAAAGGTGGAAGCAACCCAAATGTCCATCAAGAGATGAAGAGATAAACAAAATGTGTCTATCAATACGATGGAGTATCACTCGGCCGTAAAAAGAACTGAAATGCCAGTACATGCTACAACATGGATGCACCGTCTTGAGTGACATTAACCAGACATAAAAGGACAAATATTGTATGCTTTCTCTTACATGAAATACTTAAAACAAGCAAATTCATGGAGACAGAAAACAGAATAGTGGTTACCAGGAGTTATGGGAGGGGGGAATGTGGCGTTATGGCTAAATGAGAATGAGTTTTTGTTTCAGATGATGATAGTCTGGAAATAGGTAGTGGTGAAACTTACACAGAACTGTCAATGTACCTAATATCAAAGCATCACTTAAAATGGTTAAAATGATTTTTATGTCATGTATTTAATAAAGGAAACACATCGGCTTTTGGAATGATGGAGAGAGGACCTAAAGTAATGAAAATGAAGGCAAAACAACTACAATCCACCATTTCAGAATTCTGGCAATCACCCAAAGCCACAGAATGAAGAGAAAAACATCTATCATCCACCCAAGAGAAACTACTGAACATGGATGGGGAAGACAGCAGGGTCTGAGATATTTTATCTTGGGGCTATTCTCATCAGAGACCCTAGAGGCCAGAAGACAGAGGAATGGCATCTTCAAAGTACTGAAAGAAAAAGACTATCAACCAAGATGGTTGAAGGAAAAATTAGGCATTTACGGATTGTTTTTTTAATTGAGAAAAGTTGTGACGAGCAGACTTGACCTACAAGAAAAGCTAGCAGGAGTCCTGTAGGCTGAAATGAAAGGTCACTAGATGATAACTCAGATCCACATAAAGAAAGACACCAGAAAAGGTAATCTTATGGGTATGAAGGAAAAGAGTATGAATGTATTTCTGTTTGTAATTCTTTTTTCTCCTGCATTAAAACACAGTTTTAAAAAGCAATAATTATAAAACTTTCTTGAAGGGCTTATGACATATAAAAGTATTATTCATAGGACAATAGCACAAATGAGGGAGGAAGGAACAGAGATATATTGAAGCAATGTTTTTGTATACTACTGAAATTGTTAGCCTGATTCCAACCTATTTTGTTTTAAGTTAAGATGCTGTTTGTCATCCCCAGGGCAACTGCTAAGAAAATAACTCAAAAATATATTGTGAAAGGGACAAAAAAAGAGGAATTTAAAATGTAGCCTAGAAAATATATGTGAAACACAAAATAAGGCAGGAATTAAAGAATCAAGGAACTAAAAAGATATGACATATAAAACACAAATCACAGAATGGCAGAAGTAAATCCTACACTTCCCAATTTCAAAAACTTACTAGAAAGCTACAGTAATTAAGGCAACATGGTAGTGGCATAAGGATAGACATATAGATCAGTGGGACTGATCTAAGAGTCCAGAAAAATACCCTTACATTTATGGTTAAATGATTTTCAATAAGGCTGCCAGGACCATTCAATGTGGAAAGAAAAGTCCTTTCAATAAAAGATGCTGAGACAACAGGACATCTACATACAAAAAAAAAAAAAAAGATTTTGAACTCCTACCTTATACCATATACAAAATTAACTCAACCCTACCATATAACATATACAAAACTCAACTCAAAACAGATCAAATGCCTAAATGTGAGAGCCAGGACTGTAAAACTCCTAAAAGAAAATGTAGGCAAGCATCTGCAGGACCTCGCGTTAGCCAGAGGGTTCTTAGACTTTGCACCCACAGTACTAGCAGCAACAACAATAAAAAAAAATAGATAAATGGGACCTTATCAAAAGTAAAACTTTTGTGTCTCCAAGGACTTTATTATGAAAGTAAAATGACAATCTACACATTGGGAGAAAATGTTGGGAAACCACACATCCAGTAAGGGTTTTTAATACCCAGAGTACATAAAGAAATCCTTCGGTTCAACAACAATAAGACAAACAACCCAATTTAAAAATGAGCAAAAAACTTGAATAGATAGTTCTCCAAAGAAAATATGCAAATGGCCCAAAAGCACATGAAAAGATACTCAACATCATTATCTATTAGGGAAATGCAAATTCAAAACCATAATATTCCATTTCACACCCACCGGAATGGCTATTATTTTTTTAAAAAAAGGAAAATTACAAGTGTTGGAGAGAAGGTGGAGAAATAGGAACACTCCTTCATTGTTGGTGGGAATGTAGAATGGTGCAGCCACTATGGAAGACAGTTTGGCAGTTCCTCAGAAAACTAAGTATAAAATTACCAAAAGACCCAGCAATCCCATTTCTAGGGATATACACAAAAGAATTGAAAGTATGGACTCAAACAGATATTTACACATTGATGTTCATTATTCACAATTGCCAAAAGAAGGAAACAATCCAAGTGTCCATCAACCAATGAATAGAAAAATAAAAAGTGGTATGTGCATACAGTGGAATATTATTCTGCCATAGAAGGAATAAAGTTCTGATACATGTGACAACATCGGATGAACCTTGAAGACATCATATTGAGTGAAATAAGCCAGGCACAAAAGGACCAATATTGTATGATCTCACGGATATGAAATAATTATAATAAGCAAACTCATGCAGTCAGAACCTAGAACATAGGTTACCAGGGGATGGGGTGGGCGGAGGTAAGGAATAGGGAGTTAAGGCTTAAAATGCATACAGCTTCTATTTGGGACAATGGAAAAGTTTTGGTAATGGGTGACAGTGATCTGCAGCACAACACTGGGAATATAATTAACAACACAGAATTATATGTTTCAATGTGGTTAAAATTTTAGTTGTGTAAGTGTTACTGAATATTTTTAAAATTAACTTAAAATAGATCAAAGATCTAAATGTATGAGCAAAAACTATAAAACTCCTAGATGAAAACATAGATGAACACTTCGAGACTTTGAGTTTGGCATTTCTTTCTTAGGTATGCTACCAAAAGTAAAATTAACAAATGAAAGCATAGGTAAAATGTATTCATCAAAATTTAAAACTTTTGTGGGTCAAAGGACACCAACAAGAAAGTGAAAAGACAGCCCAGAGAATGGGAGAAAATACTTGCAAATAGTATATCTTACAAGGGACCTCTATCCAGAATATGCAAAGAAATCTTTTAGCTCAACAATGAAAAGACAAATAACCTAATTTTTAAAACGGGCAAGGGATTTGAATAGACATTTCTCTTTTAAAATATATAAATGGCTAATGAAGACATGAAAAGATGTTCAATATCATTAGTCATTAGGATATGAAAAATTGAAACTACAATAAGATACCATTTAACAACCACTGGGATAGTTAAAATAAGAAACAGACCAAAAGTGTTGCTAAGGATGTAAAGAAATCACAACCATAAAACATTGCTGTAGGGAATGTAAAGTGGTGTACCCACTTTGGCAAAAAGTTTGGTTGTTTTTCAAAATGCTAAACATTAGATACAGTATATAACCAGAAATTCTACTCCTAAATATATACCCAGGAGAAATTAAAACATAGTCCATACAAAAACCTGTACAAGGAAGTTCATAGGAGTCCTAAAGTGGAAATAACCTAAATGTTCATCAATTCATGAATGTATAAACAAAATGTGGTATATCCATACAACATAATATTATTTGGCAATAAAAGAAAAAGAATGAAGTAATGATACATGTTGCAACATGATGAACCTTGAAAACTTTATTCTACGTAAAAGAAGTCAGTCACACACTATGTGACATGTCTGGCACTGGCAGATCCAGAATTATAGAAAGTAGATTAGTGGTTACCAGCGGCTGGGAGGAAAGGGATGTGACTGCTAATAAGTACAGTCTTTCTTTGTGAAGTGGTGAAAATGTTCTAAACAGATTGTGATGATGGTTGTACAACCTTGTGAACACACTGACAGTCACTGAACTACTGTACACCTCAAATGGGTGACTTTCATGGTATGTGAAATGTAGCTCAGTAAAGCTATAAAAAAATCAAGCACACTTGTGAGCATCTAATTATTTGCCATGATGTATGTGGCCTTCACAGTACTGTAGGCAAATATTTCCTGTTCTTGGTCTTCCAAGTGCATGATAGGATTGAACATTCTGAGCCCCTTGTGGGTCAAGTGACTAGCTCTTGCCAATGACTTGTGAACAGAGTTGTAAAATACCCCAAGAATTTAATTTCCAGGGCAAGACCTTCAAGAGCTCTCTTCCCTTTGCCACAGTGACTTGAAATTTTGAGATGGTCATTGTTCAGTGAGCCCAGGTCTAAAAGTGAGAAGATGTGGAGCCAAGCCCCCAGCCATCCCTTGAAGAATGTGTACCATGAGGAAAAAATAAACTATTGTTGTTTTAAGCCACCAAGGTTTTGGTGTTGCTTGTTACCACATAGTAGCTTGTTTTCCTGACTAACAGAGAAGTTGGTATGTAGAAGCAAGTTCCCACTATAATGAAAGGCATAAAATATGTGATATTAGCTAAGGGACTCCGTAGCAGAAGGTAAGGAAGCTTTTATCATAGTCTGTAAAGATGGTGAGCCATGATATGCAGTGGCAAAATATTAAGTAGAAGTGTTGCCTGTGACAAACTTGGAAAGCATATCATGCACCTAATGAACTTTTCCAAGGGAGAAGTATAGAACAGACCATGTGTTGGTAGCTCTTGGCTGCATCTGACAAGGTGATTACAAGAAAGAGAAGAATTTGCCAAAGAATTGTTACACAGCCAGGAACTTGTAGCATTGGTCGAGGTAACTATTCTTAACACCAAGCAGTAAAAAATAAAATTGAGAAATGCTTTGAGCTACAAAGGTCAATTAAGGGCCAACCAATAGCAAGGATAAAAATCAAGATTATAAATCTCTGAATTGATTAAGATGGTACCCTTTAATTCATTTTAATTGGACTAAATGACTCAGGAAAAAGTGTCTGAAGTGTGACAGGTCCTAGTTAGCTGCATTTAAGGAGATGGAGAGAGTATGAGAGCAAGATCAAGGGTGAGTGAGTGAAAGAGAAAAGTATGAAAGCAAGGAAGGAAGCAGTCAAAAAAATTAAATATTTATCTCCAGAAAAGAACTGTGAGTAGCCATCATAATATGAGGCCAATTGGAATAAAATAAAAATGACAATATTTTTGTGAAGAAACTACCTAGTCCGTGACCATTTGAGACTTAGAACTCCCTTCATTTGGTCCCTAACCTTCACTGGGAAGCAGGCAAACTAAGAAAGCTTCTCTACCCCAGGGAAGTGCACACTTCACGATCATTTCAGACAGGGCCAAAGAGGATAAAGAAAAAGGAAGGATGTCCAGGACTGTGAAGAAATAAGGAAAAGGGAGCCCGTCCTAATACTGAATCAGCAATGTTTCCTTCCCTTATAACATCTGCCCAGGGTTTTCCCACCATTGCAATGCAATGGTGATTGTCAGCTGTCTCCCATTCTTCCCCCTTCCAAACAGGAGTACGTACTGCCAGAGTTCTGTTCCACTCTTGCATCTTGGCTATGTGGGGGCAGATAACTTGTCTTTTTAATTCTTATGACTCCAGATCAAAGGTAGACACATCGAGGCATGATATCATGTAAAGACTACTGCAAATTACCAAGAGGATATTTGGAATACAAACAGATACTGAAAACCTGAAAATGTGAAGATTAAATCCTGAAAATCTATAAATTGCTGCCTTTCAAATTCTTTCTCCCAGATATCTTTGAAAGAAATAAATAGAATTTTTATATGGATCCCAAACAATTATTGTATTAGTTAGGGTTCTCTGGAGGAACAGAACTGACAGGATATATTTTTATAAATATATAAACTTATTTATATATATCTATGTAAAATTAAGAGTCTTTTTAATCGGAATTGGCTCTTATAATCATGGGGATTGCCAAGCCTGAATTCCACAGGACAGGCCACAATTTGGTCACTCCAATGAAGGTTTCTTATGAATTCCCCAGAAGAAGCTGGCTAACAGAAGTAGACATAGAAAACCTTTCTGACTGCTGAAGCCATTAGTTCTCCCTTTAAGGCCTCCACCTAATTGGATGAGGAGACTCCTCTCATTGCTGAGGGTAATTTCCTTTGTTGCTTGCTATAGATGCAGTCAACCGTAGAGGCAACCAATTGATTAATGAAGTAAATCCATCTAAGAAATACCCTCCAGTAACAATCAGACCAGTGCTTGCTTGACCAAGCAACTGGACACCATAACCTAGCCAAGAAATGAACCGTCACAAGTATCAATGTCATTTTTACTTTCTAAACCCATTTCAATCCAATCTTGAACCTGAAAACTTAGAGTATTAATCTGCTTCAACTCCTATACTCTTCTCAATTTAAGAAAGCTATTTTCTTCCTTTCAGCTTTATACTAGTAGGGCACATAATTAGAGTCCTCTAGAATTTTGTTTTTGTTTTTAAAATATAAAAATACACCAAAGGCAAAAGAGTGCTTTCATCCAATTAATTTTTCATGCCCAACAAGTTGCTGAGGCAAGATTGATGAGTCAACTGTGAGAATAATAAGAAATAAAAACTTTTTTGTGATGGTGGAATAAGCTGGTACTCAGCTGGGAGCAGTTCCCTGACTGCTATAAGAATAATGGAAACTTCTCTGGAAAATCCTTAAGGGATTTAATATTTCTGCTTGGTACTATATACAGACAGTACAAGGAAAAAAATACAATGTGCTTACAATGCCGTAACCACCAATTGTCACCATATGCATTTGCACATCTTTCATGAGTTCTAGATCCAGAAGCTTAATCTGTTTGAAGCCTCTAGTGCTCAAATCTTGTTTGGGACAATTCACAGCGAGATTTCCTATTAATTAATAAAACCGTTTTTAAGTAATCAAAGTTAAAGCGCAAAGCTGCTAATTATTTCAGAACTTTATCAAATTTTTTCACAAACTGAACTCTTTAAGAATATTCTTAATGTATTTAAATTTGACTAAAGAGGGAAGTTGATGACAATTATAAAGAGAACTCATTATTTGGGTATCTCAGTAGTTAGATCCTTTCAGATAATCTATATTTATCCAAAAGAGACATTGTCAATCAACAATGGATTCAATAAGAAAAATTTTTGATTTGCCACTTTAAGACTATAGCTACATGTAAACAAATAGATCAACTCGAATAATATTTTGTTGGCATGACATGTCACATCTGGCTATTTAAAAGTGGCTGTACAAAGTCTCTACGTGGGTCGATTATAGGTAACGATTGCTGGGGATGTTAGCACAACATTGCTTAGGTAATTAACAGCACTGATGTGTGTATGTGAATGTTGTTAAGAGGGGAAAGTTTAGGTTCTATATGTTACTAGAATAAACATTTCTTAAGTGGCTGGGTAATTAAGTGCACATTTCACTTTTTATCCCAATATTGGACTCTTTCCCTGCCTGAGGTTTACTTTGTCCACTAGTGTTATGATTACTGCCACCCACCTGGGAAATAAACCATGACCGGAAGTTCACCCTGAAATGGTCTGGTACCTGCCTGGGGCCATCTGCTTAACAGGCCTCTGTAGTTCTCCCTTGGGTGGTCTGAGGGTAGGACTCGGCCTTACCAAAAACAGCTCCTCGTGTCTAGACCACAGAGCCACAAATTTAGTCACATACAAAATGTCTTCTTTAATGATGCTCATCTAAAATGTGCCTAGACCTTAAAAATTCCTGGTCAATATATTTCCAGTTACGAAACAGAACTCAGAATGCAAGTAAATTAACGTTTCCTATGGATTTAAGATAAATGTGGGAATCTCGCCACCACACTATTTTTCAAATGGTTAAACAGCGAGACACTCATTATTCATCCGTAAGAAAACCAGAAGTCCTTTTTTCAAATACCGGCACATCGGTTTCTAACTTGAAGCAGCTGTTGGCGCCCAGATGGCTCATTATTCTTAACCCCTGTCGTAGTACTTGCCACAGAGCCCCAGATTAAGCTTCAAAACACAGGCAGCAGCTCTGACTTCTGAGGAGAAAGTGTCACTAAAGCATTGTTTCATGTCAGTGACA
>PVKH010041607.1:0-10918 GCA_004027955.1 Chaetophractus vellerosus
TTTGCGGGCTGCCGGCTTCCGCTTTCGCGGGCAGCAGCTCCGCTTTTCACGGGTGACTTTGCCATGCCCGTGGGGGCTCAGCCCTGCCCGTGGTGGCTTTTTGCCTTGCCCACGGCGGCTCCGGCCCACCCACGGCGGCTCCGGCCCACCCACGGCGGCTTGCCTTTCTCAAGGCCGTCTGCCCGCTCGGAGAGGTCCCCGGGAACCGAACCCGGGCCCGGGGCCGGGGCCTCCCATGTGGTACACCGGCGAGCTCTTTATCCACTGAGCTATCTAGCCGGGCCCTAATTTTTTTTTTAATTGACTTTATTTTTCTTTTTTGGTGTATAGTTCTATGAGTGCCCCCCCACCCCCCACTTGCTCTCTGTGTCCATTCGCTGGGTGATCTTCTGTGTCTGTTTCTTGCCTTCTCTTCTCATTTTTCTCCTCCAGGCTTCACTGGGATTCGATCCCAGGGACTTCTTAAGGTGGGGGAGAGAGGCACCCTGTCACCTGTGCCACTGCAGTTCCTGGTTTTTGGTGCTTCTTGTCTTGGCTGTCCTGTCCATGTCTCTCTTGTTGAGTCATCATCTTGCTGCGTGGCTCAGCTTGCCGTGCAGCCCGGCTCGCCTTTTTTTTTTTATTTTCCAGGAGGTCTTGGGGATTGAACCCGGGTCCTTCCATATGGTAGACGGATGCCCAACCACTTGAGCCACATCGTGTCCCGCATTTAAATTTTTACATAGTCAAATGTAATCCTTCTCCTTCATTTTTTTCCTGCCTGTTATGTTGTGCATAGAAAAGCATTCCTTTCCAATATTATACCAATGTTTATATGCAGTTTCTTCTGGTTATTTTTTTACATTTAAATCTCTAATTGAAATAAAATGATGTAGGGACTTTTATTTTTTTAGTGGCTAGCAACTGAAATTACTAGCTAATACCATTTAATGAACAATCTGCCTGTCTGATTTTTTCATACAAAATAGAAGTTAATGCTTTTATTAATGCCGTTTTTGTCATCACCTAAGTTTGTATATAGTGTCAGATTTCTTTTTTGGTAGTATCAGATCTCTTTTATATCCTATTTAATTTACTTTTTCTTTTAGCTACTTGAGATGTTTTATTTTCTGGTAAGGCACATTGCTCTTCACTATTGTTTTTTAAAGTTTTCTTAAAGGTTTCTTGACTTATGTATTCTTTCTTAGGAAATTGAGCAGAGACTTGAAGGATGAGGAGAGAGGATAGTGGGGAAATAGCAGCAAAAGGAAAGACAGAGGTTGGTAAATTCTGGAGGCTTCTTTCTCTAACTATTCATAGACAGTTCAAACTAAATTCTAAAGTTCAAAATATTTTTGCAATTTTAAAAGTTTAGGATGTTATAGAAAGGGTATAGGAGTCTAGAGTGAGAATTGGTTTAAGTTTCGGCATTAAATTTACTAACCACGTGGCCATGAGCAAGTCATAACTTTTGAGCAGCTATACCTATCACATGCTCTTATTTCTCATGATGCTGTGGGTTGCCTGTGTGATTCTTTAGATCTGTGCTGGCTCAGCAGGGACCATATGGTCTAGGGTGGCTTTACTCATTACATGGCTGGTGCCTTGCTCTCTTCTTGGCTTTCACATTCTTGTAGGCCATTCTTTATTCCATAGGTTGCAAAGAGGGTCTTAGCAACAACAGAGCAATTCCTTACATGCCTACACTTTTCAAGCCTCTACTTGCGTCACATTTATTATTATTCATTGGCTAAAGCAAGTTATTTGGCCAGTCCTATACTCAAGCAGTGGAGAAGTAGGCTTGCTTCTTGATGGTAGGAGAGACAAAGTCATATTGAAGAGGGGATAGCATACAGAGTAGTTTGAACAAATTGGTAATCATTACTACAGCAGTTTACCACAGGAAGTAATGAGTTAGCCACATGGATATCTAACTGAAAAGCTTCCCAGGCAGTGATAACAGGTAGTGCAAATATCCTGTGGTGGAAGAGTGCTTGATGTGTTCATGGTACCGCAAGCAGAGGTTAGTGTGGTGGGATGGAGGGAGTTAACAGCTAGAAATCATAGCGGTGATGTGTACTGGGGCTAAGGTAAGATTTTGCAGTACTTGTTCGCAGCTGTAAGAGCTTGTTTTGTGTGAATTGAGGAACCACAGCAGGGTTTTTGAAGCATGAGTCCTAGTCCCTTGAGAGTTTTTCTTCTTTTTCTTCTTTGTGCTATTTATTTATTTTTCTATTTCTGTTTAATTTTAAAGCATTAACATAGTGGGATGCATGTGTGTAAATAGTCAAATCCAGAAGCTGTTCTCTTTGAACACATACAGAATTTTACTGCTGAGAGGCTTGATCCCCAGACAGACTACTACACCCAACCTAACCAATCTATTCATAGAATTTGAACTAGTTAGTAAATGAGGAAATGACCTTGTTTTTTTTTGTAATTTAGATCTATATTGAAATGACCTGAGAATAGTTTGGATTTTGTGGAAGAAAAACGAAATAGATTTATTATCATTGAGCCAGTATTTAGTTGATCAACTTTTGAAAATTTCCATTCAGTGATATATATTAAATAACTATTGTGTTTCAGGACTATTGTCAGGCTCTGAAATAAATGATCAGTGAGGCATGTAAACAAACTATAAAAATCTGTTCTTCATCAACTATTCTAGGAGAGTAGGCAAGAAGAGTTATGAAGGCAGTCTGTTCACCTTTGGAACCCCAAAACTTAAAATGATTTACAGATTATAGCAGTGCAAAAATAGGTGAAGGAATAAACAATGTAGTTCATGCAACTATTAGATCATTTACAAAATACTGTAGGAGCACAAAAGAGGAAGTGACCAATTCTTCCTGTTAATGATAGAGAAAGTAGAAAGGGCTTCACAGGAGATTGGGTGTGGGGAAGGGCAGCAAAGATGGAGTAGAAAGTACAACATGCTCTGAAGTAACAAGTTCTGTCAAGCTGAGTTACAGCATGTTTGAAGGGAAGGTGGAAGGACCAGAGATGAGGCTATAGTAAGGTAGACTGATGTCAAAATGCAGAAGAATCCTTTTTTTTTCTTTTTTCATATTATACAATTGTTCATATCATTCTGTTGTCAGATAATCCCCAGATATGGTAGGATATCATATCACTTTGGGAATTTTTTTTCTTTATTAGAGAAGTTTGGGTTTATGGGACACTCTTCACCTTACATGGTGTAGAGCATTTTTTACAATTTATGATAGTACATTTTTATAATTGTTCTATTAACTAAGGTCCATGGTTTAACTTAGGTTTCACTGTGTAGTGTAGTTCCAGGGATTTTTCTTTTCTTTTCTTTTTTTTTTTTCCCCAATTAAAAGCAAATGTTTATTTTGTGTGAAAAGAAATTACAGAATACTGGTCACAGGAATAATTGGTAGTTGCACTAATTATTGTTCATATATTATAATGTTAGTTTACATTTATCTGGTCTACTCCAGCTCTTTTTTGGTTACTATTTACATGGAATACTTTTTTACAAACTTTAACTTTTAACCTGGTTGTGGCCTTATTTCTGAGGTGGATCTCTTGTAGACAATATTTAGACAGCTCATATTTTTATCCCTTCTATCCAAAGTCTGTGTCTTTTGATTGGGGAGTTTAATCCATCAGCATTCAGTGTTATTACTCTAAAGGGATTACTTATTTCATACATTTTGTCCTTTGGCTCTCTGTTGTCATATTGTTCTCTTGTCTGTCTTCTTATCCTTCAGTTTACCTTTCCTAATAATCTTCATTTCTAAACTCTTTTCCACATCTCTCACTCTTGTTTTTTCCTTTCAGGCTGAAGCACCCCCTTCAGTATCTCTTAGAAATCTGGTCTTTTGGTAACATGTTCTATCAGTTTTTGTTTGAGAAGACTTTGAACTCACCTTCATTTTTGAAGGACAGCTTTGCCAGAAGCAGAATTCTTGGCCAGCAGTGTTTTTCTTTCAGTACCTTAAATATACCATACCACTTTCTTCTCTCCTCCATAGTTTCTGATGAGAGGTCTGCATTTAATCTTACTGAGTTTCCCTTGTATGTGATGCTTTGCAGTTTTCAGAATCCTCTCTTTATATCTAATATTTGTCATTCTAAATAGTAGGTGTCTTGGGGTAGTTCTATTTGGATTTATTCTATTTGGGGTGCATTGTCCTTCGTAAGGGTTGAGAATTTTTTCTGTAATTATTTCTTCAGATATTCTTTATGCCCCTTTTCCATTCTCTTCTACTTCTGGGACATCATTAATGCAAATATTTGTGCGTTTCACATTGTCATTCAATTCCTTGAGACTCTCTTCCATTCTTTCCATTCTCATCTCTGTTTCCCTGTCTTTTCCAGTTCAGATGTTCTGTCTTCGAAATCATTCTGTCTTCAAGGAATTCAGATCTGCCCTTATGTGCCTCTAATGTATGTTTAATTTCACCCAACATGTCTTTCATTCCCATAAGGTCTGTTTCTTTTCTTTGCAGGCTTTCAAATTGTTCTTTATGCTCTCCCAGTGTCTTTTTTTTTTTTTTAAGATTTATTTTATTTCTTTATTCCCCCCCACCCCCTGGTTGTCTGTGCTCGCTGTCTGCTCTCTGTGTCTGTTCATTTGTGCTGTGTCTGCTCACCTTCTTTTTAGAAGGCACCGGGAACCGAACCTGGGACCTCCCATGTGGGAGGGAGACAATCACTTGAGCCACCTCTGCTCCCTGCTTGTTGTGGCTCTCGTTGTGTTTCCTTGTGTTTCCTTGTTGCGTCATCTCAGGGTGTGATCTTGTTGTGTCAGCCCGTCACGTCAGATCACTGTGTTGTTTGTCTTCTTTAGAAGGTACGGAGAACCCAACCCAGGACCTCCCATGTGGAAGGAGGGCACCCAACTGCTTGAGCCATATCTGCTTCCCTTCCCCAGTGTTTTCTTAATATCCTTTATTTTTTCAGTCATATTTTCTTTAAATTCTTTGAAGTGATTTTGGAAAGTTGTGTGATTATCCCTGATTAATTGTATTAAATCCTGTATCTCTTCAGGATACTTGGTTTGTTCTTTTGGCTGGGCCATCTCTTCCTGTATCCCAATGTGGCTTATAATATTTTGCTGATGTCTATACATTTGAATATGTTGGTGAATTTACTCTGATGACTAATTTCTCTCCCTCACCTATTTTTTTCCCATGGCTCTTCTTTGATATATGGTTCTACTTATTCCCAGCCTTTAAAATTGCCCAGCTTAACTTTTCAAAATTGGGCCATGGACTCGCTAGTGGTGCATAGATTTTCTCCCAGGGGTTGGATAGGGACAGCATGAAGTTTTTGTTCATGCAATTTCCAGACCAGCCAGAAGATGGCGCTTGTCACCACAACTTTCCACAGAGGTGTTTCAGTCTCTGTTTTCTTGTGTTCCTGTGTTGATTCTCCAGGTTGGAGATTCAAAGTGGCCTCTGCTGGTTGAATTCATTGAAGAAAAGCACCCCAGTCTCCCCTCCCTTTTCCCTTGAAACAGCTGATAGGGAGAGAGATGTCTGTTCCCCTCTCAGTTGGCTGCAGTGAGCCAGTGTTTTACCCCAGGTTAATATCTTGGGGGTGGGGGAGGGGAGCCCTTCTTAGCTACCACAGGGGCTTGGTAACTCATGTTTGTCATTTCAGCTTCTCTGTCTCTCTGTCCCTCACCCTCCTGGGGGTTGTATAGCACTGTCCTCGTCTCCTGACCCCCAAAGCAGGTCCCTTGGACATCTTTTGGCTCTTTCTCCGTTGTTTTTTGTGAGAGCATTCAGCTCTGCCTGTTAGTCTGTTGCCATCTTCTTATAATCCTCTATTTCTCTAGGAGTCTTTAAAAAATTTTTAGTTTTGTACCATATATACAATCTTACATTTCCCCTTTAATCCTTTTCACATATATATTTCAGTGCTGTTAATTGCATTCACAGTGTTAGGCTAATATCATCAGCACATATTACCAAAAACATTTCCATCATTTCAAATAGGAACCCTGTACATTTTAAGCCTTAACTTCTCACTGCCTATTCCTACCCATCCCTGATGACCTTTATCTAGGTTCTGACTCTGAGTTTGCCTATTTTAATTGTTTCAAAAACAGCGGTATACAATATGTCTTTTTGTGTCTGACTTATTTCACTCAATAAAATGTCTTCAAGGTTCATCTGTGTTGTTTCATATATCAGGACTTCATTCCTTTTTATGACTGAATAATGTTCCATTGTGTGTATATACCACATTTTATTTATCCTCATCAGTTGGTAGACACTTGGGTTGTTTCCATCTTTTGGCAATTGTGAGTAATGTCACTGTGAACATTGGTGTGCAAATACCTGTTCGAGTCCCTGCTTTCATTCCTAGTAGTGGGATTGCCAGGTTGCATGGTAGTTCTATACTTAGCTTTTTTTTTTTTTTAAGATTTATTTATTTATTTATTTATTACATATCCTCCCCCTTTCTGCTTGTTCTTGCTATGTTCATTCTTGCGTTCTTCTGTGTCTGCTTGTCCCCCTCCCTGGTGCGGTGACCCGCCGAGTCAGCTCATCGTGCGGCGGCCTGCCTGCCCGCGGCGGCTTACCGTCTCAAGGCGGTCTGCCCGCTCGAGGAGGCCCCGGGAACCGAACCCGGGGCCTCCTATGTGGTAAACCGGTGCCCTACCAACTGGGCTACAGCCGGCCCTATACTTAGCTTTTTGAGGAACTGCCAAACTGTCTACCACAGCAGCTGCACAATTTTACATTGTCACCAGCAATGAATGAGTGTTCCTTTCTCTACAACTTCTCCAAACATTTATTTTCCAATCTTTTTACTAGCAGACATTATAATGGGTGTGAAAGTGTATTATATTGTGGTCTTGATTTGCATTTCCCTGATGGCTAATGGTGTTGAGCATCCTTTCATGTGCTTTTTGGCAATTTGTATATCTTTGGGGAGATGTCTGTTCAAGTCTTTTATTGATTGGAATACCCTCTCATTTATTTAGTCTTTCATTTATTGTAGCAATGTTTTATAGTTTTCTGTACAAGTCCTTTACATCCCTGGTTCGATTTATTCCTAGACATTTGATTCTTTTAGTTGCTATTGTGAATGGAGTTTTTTCCCTTGATTTCTTCTTCTGATTGTTCATTGCTAGTGTGTATAAACACTACTGAATTTTGGGGTGGTGTTGATTTTGTACCCACCAGTTTGCCGAACTCATTTATTAGCTCTGGCAGCTTTGTTGTGGATTTTCCAGGACTTTCTTTATATAGGATCATATTGTCTGCAAATAGGGAAAGTTTTACTTTTTTTCTATTTTGGATATCTTCTTTCTTTCTCTTTCCTAATTGCTCTGGCAAGAACTTCTAGTACAGTGTTGAATAATAGTGGTGTCAGTGAGTATCCTTATCCTGTTCCTGATCTTAGAGGGAAAATTTTCAGTTTTTTATCATTAAGTAGGATGTTAGCTGTTGGCTTTTCACATATACCCTTTATCATGTTGAGGAAGTTTATTCCTAGTGTTCTAGGTGTTTTTATCAAGAAAACATGCCGTATTTTGTTAAATGCCTTTCCTGCAAAAATTAAGATGGTCTTGTGGTTTTTTTCCCTTTAATCTGTTAATGTGGTACATTAATTGATTTTCTTATGTTGAAACACCCTTGCATACCACGGATAAATCCCACTAGTGATCATAGTGTATAGCTCAGTTTATATGTTGTTGGATTTGGTTTGCTAGTATTTTGTTGAGGATTTTTTGTGTGTATAATTCATAAGAGATATTGGTGTGTAGTGTTTTTGTTTTGTTTTGTTTTATATTTTGTTTTTTTTTTCATGTGGTATCCTTAAATGGCTTTGGTCTCAGGGTGATGTTGGCTTTGTAGAAAGAGTTAAGGAGTGTTCCCTTCAATTTTTTTGGAAGGGTTTGAGCAGAATTAGAGTTAAATCTCCTTGGAATGTTTGGTAGAATTCCCCTTAAAGCCATCTAGTTCTGGGTTTTCTTTGGGGGTCGTTTTTGATGACTGACTTAATCCATTTACTAGTGATTGGTTTATTGCAGTCTTCTGTTGTTTCCTTCTTCTTGAGTCACTGTACATAGTTGTGTGTTTCTAAGAATTTGTCCATTTCACCTAGGTTATTTCATTTATTGGCATACAGTTGTTCTTAGTATCCTCTTATAGCCCTTTTTATTTCATTCGTTTGGTACTAATGTCTCCTTTTTCATTTCTGATTTTCATTATTTATCTTCTTTTTCTTTGTCAGTCTAGCTAAAGGTTTGTCAATTTTATTGCTCTTTTCAAAGATCCAGCTTTTGATTTTGTTGATTCTGTTTCTCTGCGTGTGTGTGTATCTCTGCTCTATACTATTTGGTATTTCCTTCCTTCTACTCAGTTTGGGTTTAGTGCCCTTTTTCTGTTCTGTTCAGGTTTGAGGTTAGTGCTCTGATTTGATGTCGTCTTTTTTTTTTTTTTTAATAGATTTATTTATTTTATTACATATCTCCCCTTCCCCCGCTGCGGTGATGCGCCGAGACTGGTCACTGCGCAGGCGTAGCTTTCCCCGCTTGTGGGTGGCTTCTGCTTCCATTCACGGCCGGCTTTCAGTTCGCGGGTGGCTGGCTGCGCTCCATTCGCGGGCGACCTGCCCTGCCCGTGGCGGCTTTTGCCTGTCCGTGGCAGCTTTTTGCCCTGCCCACGGCGGCTCTGGCCCGCCCGTGGCGGCTTGCCATTCTCAAGGCGGTCTGCCCTCTAGGAGAGGTCCCCGGGAACCGAACCCAGGGCCTCCCACGTGGTATGCCAGCGCCCTGTCCACTGGGCTATCCAGCCGGCCCCTGAAGTCGTCTTTTTTAATGTAAGCCTTGAGAGCTGTAAATTTTCCTCTCAGCACTGCCTTTGCTGCATCCTATAAGTTTTGTTGTATTGTGTTTTCATTTTCATTTACTTCAGGATATTTCCTAATTTTGCTTCTGATTTCCTGTTTTAACACATTGGTTGTTTAAGAGTGTGTTGTTTAATTTCCATATATTTATGAATTTTGCATTTCTCCCTCAGTTATTGATTTCTAGCATCATTCTGTTGTGCTTGGAGACTATACATTGTGTGATTTCAGTATTTTTGGATTTATTGAGACTTGTTTTATGACCCAATATATGGTTGTGACGTTGTGAGTTCCAAAAAGAGAAAGATTATGTTTGTAAGCGGAGTCTTCTTGATGTGATACCCTTTAATTATATTGGATTCAGTTGAGAGGCCCTTGGTTAAATTACCTGTTAAAATTAGAGCCTTGAGAACCTGCCCCCTTGGTGGGCAGATATAAATGGATACTCTTCAAGACACTGGAAGAGAGAGAGCTCTGTTCTTTTTGATTATGGGACCCCTGGGAGAGTTGAGCCATTTTCCCTGGAGACCAGGCAGAGCTCAGAGACCATCTTGTTTCAGCATGTGGCAACTGACTTTGTTGAGAAAGCAACCTTGAGTTGGACTGTTTAGTGCCTTGAAACTGTGAGCTTCCACCCCAAATAAATACTCTTAATAAAAGCCAACAGATTTCTGGTACTTTGCATCAGTACCCCTTTGGCTAACTAATACACCACCCTATTATTAACACCTTGTAATAATGATGTACATTTGTTTTAGTTCATGAAAGAACATTCTAATTTTTATACTAACAACCAAAGTTATCCTCCCTAGAAGGTTGCCTGTATTATACAGTCCCAAGTTTTATCCTCTAACCTTCCTTCTAGTGACATACATGACCCTAAAGTTTCCCTTTCAACCACAATCACACTCACAATTCAGAGCTGTTAATTATACTCACAATAATATGCTATAATCACCTCTATCCCTTTCCAAATGTTTATAATCAACCCAATTAAAAATTCTGCAAAAATCAAGCATCAGTTCCCTATTCTCTACCCTTATTCTGTCTCTTGGTAACCTATATTCTAGAACCTAATCATGTGAGTTTGCTTATTATAATTAGTTCATAACAGTGATTTCCATTTATGTCTAGCTTATTTCAATCAATGTAATGTCCTAAAGGTTCATCCACGGTGTTGCATGTTTCAGGACTTTTTTCCTTTTGATGGCTGAATAATATTCCGTTGTATGTGTGTACCACATTTTGTTTATCCATTCATCTGTATGGACACTTGGGTTGTCTCCATCTTTTGGCAATTGTGAATAATGCCTCTGTGAACATGGGTATGCAAATGCTTGTTTTAGTCCCTGCTTTCAGCTCTTCTGGGTAAATACCTAGTAGTGGGATTGCCAGATCATATGGCAGATCTATATTGAGCTTCCTGTGGAAATGCCAAACTGTGTTCCATAGCAGTTCCACCATTTTACATTCCCACCAGCAGTCAATGAGTATTTCTATTTCTCTACATCCTCTCCAACAAATGTAATTTTCATTTATTGAATAGATGTCATTCTAGTGGGTGTGAAATGATATCTCTTTGTGGTTTTAATTTGCATTCCCTTAATAACTAGTGATGTTGAGCATCTTTTCATGTGCTTTTTAGCTATATTTCCTCTTTTGAGAAATGTCTATTCAGTTCTTTTGCCCATTTTTAAATTGGGTTTTATTATTTTTTTAAATTGTTGAGTTGTAGGGTTTCTTTATATATTCTGTGTAGCAGTTTGGCAGTTTGATATAGTTATGAATTCCAAAAATAGATATTGGATTATGCTTGTAAACTGGTCTGTTAATCTGGGTATGATTAAGTTATGATTAGGGCGTTGGCTGGGCCACATCAGTAGAGCGTTGAGCCCCACCCCTTGGTGGGTGGGGAATCAAATATAAAAGGCATGACAAAGGACAGAGTTGGAGCAGTTTTGATGTAGGAGTTCTGATGAGGAAGGAGAGAAGGCCCCGGCAAAAGAGACGAGCCATTCACCTGATGGTTCACAGCTGGCCTTGTGGAGAGAGGCAAAGCCTAGAGAGCCTCATAGTCTACAGCTGACCTTAGGGAGGA
>PVKH010041608.1:0-10929 GCA_004027955.1 Chaetophractus vellerosus
CACATCATCATCTCCTTGTTAGTTGTCCTGAGTGAGTCCAATGAACTGGAGAGTAGGTGTTGCAATTCTGCTGAAGTTCAGAGCTCAAATGACACATGGATGGACTAAGATTTAATCTCTGGGACATGTAATTATCAATTAGAATGCTAATTATGGGTTCAAATAAAAGGGGCAGAAGAGCCATGTGTAGTGAATCTATAAATGAATCTGTGTTACACCGAGGAGCATAAATTCCAAAGTAAGGTCCACTGACAAAGATAAAAGAAAGAAGATGCATATAAATGAAATAAAAAATGCAAATGGGGACATTGCTACTCACCCCACAGAAATAAGAGAGATCATAAGAAGATACTATGAACAACAGTATGCCAAAAAAAAAAACACAAAAACTAGACAATGTAGACAAAATGGGAAATTTCCTAGCAATGTACAATCTACAGATACTAGAAGACATAGAAGACCTCAACAAACCAATTACACGTAAAGAGATTTAAATAGTCATGAAACAGCCTTCCAAAATGAAAAGCCCATGACCAGATGATTTCACAGGTGAGTTCTACCAAGCATTCAAAGAATATTTAATACCAACCTTACTCAAGCTCTTCCAAAAAATTGAAAAAGAAAGAATGCTACCAAACTTATTCTATGAAGCTAATATCACCCAATACTAAAGCCAGAAAAGATATTACAAAAAAAAGGACAATTACAGGCCCATATCTCTAATGAATATGGATGTGAAAATCCTCAATAAAGTGCTTACCAATTGAATCCAACAGCACATTAAAAGAATGATTCATCATGATCAAGTAGGTTTTATACCAGGCATGCAAGGATGGTTTAAGACAAGAAAATTAATCAGCATAATACACAACAATAAGTCAAAGAAAAAAATTTACATGATCTTATTAATTTGATGCAGAAAAGGCATTTGACAAGATACAGTGTACTTTCTTGATAAAAATACTACAAAAGATAGGCCTTGAAGGAAACTTTCTCAACATGGAAAAGGTCATATATGAAAAACCCACAGCTAACATTATATTCAAAGGTGAAAGATTGAAAGCTTTCATGTTGAAATCAAGAACAAGACAAGGATGTCCACTGTCATCACTGTTGTTCAATATAGTACTGGAGGTTCTAGCTAGAGCAATCAGGAAAAAAAAAAAAGAAATAAAAAATATCCAAATCAGAAAGAAGGAAACAAAACTTTTGCTATTCACAGATGGTATGATCCTATATCTAGAAAATCCTTCCCCCCCCAAAAAAAAAATCTACAACAAATCTGCAAGAACTAATAAACGATTTCAATAGTGTGTCAGGATACAAGAGCAATACACAAAAATCAGTGGTGTTTCTATACAATATTAATGGACAATCTAAGGAGGAAGTCAGGAAATAAATTCCATTTATAATAACAACTAAAAGAATCAAATGTTTAAGAATAAACGTAACCAAGGATGTAAAGCACTCATAGTCAGAAAACTACAATGCATTATTAAAAGAAATAGAAAAGACCTAAACATTTGGAAGAATCTTCCATGCTTATGGATTGGAAGACTAAATATCATTAAGGTGTCAATTCTATCCAAATTGATATACAGATTCAATGCAATCCTGATAAAATTTCCACCAGTCTTTTTTGTTAAACAAATGGAAAACACAATTATCAAATTTATTTGGAAGAGTAAGGGGACCCGAATAGCCAGAAACATCTTAAAAAGCACAAGCAAAGTTGGAGGACTATCACTTCTGGACTTTAAATCATATTACCTAGCTAGCTAAAGTGGTAAAAATAGCATGGTATTGGCATAAAGATGGACACATAGACGAAGGGAACAGAGTTGATGGTTCAGAAACAGACCCTCACATCTATGGTCAAGTCATTTTTGACAAGCCTACCAAACCCACCATGCTTGGTAAGTACATTCTATTCAACAAATGGTGCTAGGGGAACTTGATAGCCATAAAAAAGAAAGAGGACCCTGATCTCACACCTTATACAAAAATTAACTCAAAATGGATCAAAGACCAAAATATGAAAGCAAGTGCCATAAAGCTCCTAGAAGAAAATGTAGGAAAACGTTCTTAAACCTTACATGGAAAGCACAAATGATGAAAGAAAATATGGATAAATGGGACCTCCTCAAACTAAACACTTGTGATTCAAAGAACTTCATCAAGAAGGTGAAAAGACAGCCCACTCAATGCATAAAAATATCTGATAACGGTTTGATTTTCATTCTATATAAAGAGATCATACACTTCAACAATAAAAAAGCAAGTAATCCAATTTAAAAATGGGCAAAAGATTTCAATAGACATTTCTCCAAAGAGAAAATACAAATGGCCAAAAAGCACATGAAGAAATGTTCCATATCACTAGGTATTAGGGAAATGCAAATCTAAATGACAATGAGATATCATCTCGCACTGCATAGAATCAACATGAAAAAAAAAACAATACAGAAAACTCTAAGAGCTGGAGGGGATGTGGAGAAATAGGAACACTCCTTCACTGTTGGTTGGATTGTAAAATGGTGCAGCCTCTGTGGAAGATGTTTGGCAGTTCCTCAGGAAGCTAAATATAGAACTGTCATATCATCCAGCAATTCCTCTACTAAGTATACATCCAGAAGAACTAAAACCTGTGACACAAACAAACATCAGCACACTGATGTTCATAGTGGTGTTATCCACAATTGCCAAAAGATGGAAACAATCCAAGTGCTCATCAACCAATGAATGGATAAACAAAATGTGGTGTATACATACAATGGAATACTATGCTGGAGTAAGAAGAAATGAATCTTGAAGACATCATGGTAAGTGTAGTAAGCCAGAAACCAATGGATAACTATTGCATGGTCTCATTAATATGAACTAAATATGAGGAATAAATGCATGGAGTCAAAAACTTGGGTACAATTTATTAGGAGATAAGAGTAGGGTTGAGAACTACTGGTACTTAATAGATGTAGAAGTTTTAATTAACTATAAAAGTGTGGACATGGATAGAGTTGATAACACATTATGGTGTATAGCAACTGGTTTTTAAATGAGATTGTGGCTGAAAAGTGCAGTCTAGGGATGTAAATGACAATTGAAAGAAAGCTATGAATAATGTAGGGATTGAATAATAAGGTGAACCTAGAGGTGGGTGAGAATTGTGGTTGATGGTAAAGATGCAAGAGTGTCCTTCTGTGAGCTAGAGAGGATGTGCATCACTATTGCAGGGGGGAAGGAATGTGGAGAAGCATGGGAAAAATTCAGTTGTTGTGACCTAACGGCACAATATTCTTGCATCAATGCCAAAGATGTACTGTGTTGATAATGGGAGCAGGTATGGAAAAATGTGCCAATGTACACTATGGACTATTGTTGGTAGTAATAATCTGATAATTTAATCTCATAACCCATAACAAATATTCCACCACAGTGTGATGTGTTAGTGAATAGGTGTTGTTTGGGAATTCCATACATGTGCATGATTGTTTTGTAAGTTCAAAACTCCTGTAATAAAAATAAATAAAATAATAATAGAGTGGTTTGGAGGAAAAATGCACCAAATTTAAGATATGGACTATAGTTAGTAGTAATATTTTGATGATGCTCTTGCATAGTTTGTAACAAGTGTTTTACAACAAAGCAAGGAGTCAGTGGAGAGGAGATGTATGAGACCCCAGTATGATGTTATGCATGTTTATTTAGTAAGTTCACAACTTTTACTATACACTTATTGTTTATGTATGTTCATATATGAATGATATACTTCAGTAAAAAAGTATATTTTTAAAAGTTCAGATCCAATAAAATTGTGATTCACTTTGTCAGGTAAGCTATTCACCAAGCACAATAGTTTTCTTAATCATGCATTAACTTTGTTAGATGGGAAAAGGTAAAGAACTCATCAAGGATGTCTGTGAAAAGAATAATGTGGGAAGAGACAGTTTCAACCTAACCATATGCTCAGTGGCTGTTTAGTTCTCCAATGGGCATTGAAATATACCCAGCTTGGAGTATGAGGATGCTGACAGCTGGCTGCTTGTTTTCTATTGCAGCTGGTGTAATTCTTTCTGCTTCTGAAGCCTCAGCTCTAGAGGCATCAGTCTGACACCAGGGAGGATCTCAACTAGTAGGAATAAATATTTTCCTCTCCTTTTGGACCCAAGAGGATGCAGTACTAGTGTATTTCTGACTCTAAAGGAGATAATCAAATTGATTAAAATTCACTCTTGATATTTACTCACTAATTTAAAAACAGGAGAGATCATTAAGGTATAGGAAAACAATGACTTATGTAAAAAATAGGGAAATTTAAATTCAGTTTTTGGCAGTTCAGCAAAGAGAATAGAGTCACTCATACAAACAGAAAGAAAAAGTATCCTGTGCTTGGGAAAAATTCAATAACATAACAAATACAAATTCAGTTATAGTGGTTTAACCACTTATCTACATTGAATTAATTGGTTGTGTACTCAGGGAGTAGTAAATAAATGCTAAATTAATTGAGATTACATGGATTTAGTTTTTGTATATGGAGTGAGGTAGGGACCCATAACTTTTCAAGGTGTATAAGTAACTAACAAAGTATCTTTTCCCTCTGATCTGCAAAGTCAGCTTGGATGGGCAAATCCAAGTTGTGTGTATAGAACAAGGCCTACATACTGTTCTATATCTTCATGCACAATTGTACTGGTTACTTATTCTGTCTCTGTCTTAGTGTTTCTTTCTCCCTCTCTCTCTCTCTCTCTCTCTCTCTCTCTCTGAATTGGCCCCTTAATTTAATGTAATAGTCTATAAGGATTTCAACAGGCATCCATGGGTCAATTTTGGAAGCATTTGAGATATTTATAATACTGATCATTCTATTCAAAAACATATATTTATTTTCTCTAATAAGACATTGCACATATTTTTTAGACTTCTTCCTAGGTTTTTAAAAATATATTTTATTGGTATCTTAAATTTTAACCTTCTTGAATTTCATTTTCCAACATGCTGTTGCTTATCTAAAGAAAATTAATTGTAATTTTCATATTATCACCTGCTTGTGTGTGTGAGAGTGTATTTGTGCAGGTATATTTGTGAGTGTCTATGTTAAAGTCAGCCCACTGATAAATTCTCTTACAAATTCTATTCTTTAATTAGTAGATGATGGGTAGATGTATTTACAAAATAATTTTAAGTCCTCTTTATAAGTGCAAAATTGTTTTATTTTTGTTTTGTTTTCAGAACAAAGTGGAATCTGTAAGGGCACTTGTGATGGTTTGAAACTGTGTATAAACCAGAAAAGTTTCTTCTCAATGTTAATACATTCCTGTGGGTGTGGACATAGTATCTTTTGGGGAGTAGGATCTTAACTTAGGATGTAACCCAACTTATTCAGGGCAGGTCATAATCCTATTACTGGATTCCTTACAAAAAAATGAAATTCAGACAAAAAGAGAGAAAGTCATGGAAGTAAGAAGTTGGAAGCAATGAAACCCAGAAGCGAAGGGAGAGCCCAGAAGATGCTGCAATGTTCCTCATCATATAACAAAGGAGTCCAAGATTGCCAGCAGCCATCTTCAGGAAGAAGGTATCATCTTGATGATGCTTTGATTTGAACATTTTCATATCCTCAGAACTGTAAGCTTGTAAGCTAATAAATCCCATTGCAACAGTGAACTCATTTCCTGTATATTGCTTTCAACAAACTAGCAAACTAGAACAGATTTTGATGCCAGGAGTGGGGTGTTGCTACTGTAGATACCAAAAATGTTACAAAGGCTTTTAAATTGAGTAATAAGTAGAGGTGGGAAGAATTTTGAGAGGCTTAATAGAAAAGGCCTAGATTGCTTTGAAGAAATATGTATGCTAAATGTACTTCCAAGTAGGCCTTAGACAGAAATGATGAATATGTTATTGCAAACTGGAAGAAAGGCATCCTTTGTTTTAAAGTGGAAGAGAAGTTGGCAAAATTGAGTTCTAATGCCAGATGAAAGGCAATGTTTGAAAGTGACAGGCTTGGACATTTAGCTGAGAATATTTCCAAACTCAGTGTGGAAAGTTCAGTGTAGGTTATTCTTAAAGCAAAATGTAAGGGGAAAAGTTAAGCCAAGAAATTAACTCCTGGGAAAAAAACTAGAAATGGATGGTTTGGAAAATCCTGAGCTTCCATAAAACAAGTCCCCAGAGACTAGTGCTCCATGTGAGGATTTAACTGAACATGGAATCAGTCAGCCATTTCAGTGCAAGTGAGGATTGGAAATGCAGTTATCCAGAAAGGGCTTGGGGAAAGTCCCACTGTCTGTTGGTTTCGACCCCCATATACTACATGCAAAACCAGCAAGTTTTTACCAAGTCTGTATAAATGGAACCACTGCCAGCCTATACTAAAAGGGACAGCAAAGGGACAGATTGAAGTAAAAATGACTTAAAATTAGAACCATGGAAACTGAGGTCTGGACTCAGCGCATCTTTTCATTCCAATAGAGCAGACCCACACTTGTATGTGGAAAGGGTGAGTATGTCCCAGAGCTTGGAGAGAGCAGGCCTTTTACCCCATTGTTCAGGAAGAGTTTTATCACACCAGGTTTCTCTGATGTCTGGGTGATTGTGGAGAGGCTGGATGCTACTCAATTTTTAACAAGGGTGGAGCCTAGATTCTGGGTGCCACCCTTATGCTTGATGATGGTGGAATTTAGAGTTCACCTGATGCTTTGTGAGGGTAGAGCCTAGAGCCTGGCCCTCACTCCAATGCATGAAGGTGTTGCAGCCTTCTCCCTAGTTTTGAGAGGGCATAGAGGCTGCACAAGCATTTGGAAAGATGGGTTTGCCTATCCCTCAGACCATGAGGACAAAAGTATAATTCTATAGATGACTCTCAGACCTTAAAATCTAATGGAATATGCACTGCAGGGTTCCAAAATTGTTTGGGATCTGTGTCCCCTGTTTTTCTTCCAAATTTTCCCTATGGGAATGGGAATTTTTATTATATGAGTGTCCTTCCTTTATATAATAAAAGCAGATGACTTGCTCTCTAAGTTTCACAGGCCCATAGCCCCAGAACACTTCTCACCTAAAACCTAATTTGATGAGTCTTTGTACTTAATATTGTTAATGAAATGATTTAAGGCTTTTGGGATATTGTAATAGAATGAATGCATTTTGCATATAAAAAGAAAATGTCTTTTCTGGTCCAGAGGGTGGGATATAACGGTTTGAAGCTCTACATACCCCCAGAAAAGTATGTTCTTAAAGTTAATCCCAAGGAGGAGCTTTTGGTGAATAGGGTCTTAAGTTAAGAGGTGATCCACTTCATTCAGTGTGGATCTTAATCATTATTGGAGTCCTTTATAAGAGAATGAAATTCAGGCAAAGGGAGAGAAAGTCATGGAAGCAAGAAGCTGGAGTAATGAAACCGAGAAGGGAAGGAAGAGACCAACAGACATCACCATGTTCCTTGCTATGTGACAGAAGAATCCAGGATCACCAGCAGCCATTCTTCAGGTAGAAGGTATTGTCCTAATGATGCTTTAATCTGGACATTTTCCTGGCCTCAGAATTGTAAGCTTGCAAATGAATAAATCCCCATTGTAAAAGCCAACTCACTTCAGTTGTGTTGCTTTCGGAGCCTAGCACACCGGAAGAGCACTATATATTTTTACTGGATATAGAAAGGCAGTCATTTCAAATTAAATAAACATTTATAATAGAACTGTTGTACAAAATCTTTATAAGGAAAAAAGAATTTCCCTTTATTCTTAATATTCAAAGTACTTTTTAATTGATATATGTGAAAGTTTACTAAACATATTAACAGTATCTATCTAGATAATTATATGCTTTTTATTATTTAGTCTCAATGTGATGAGTTACACCCTGCATTCAAGGCATAAACATACTTGGCAAGGAAGTGTTATTCTTTTTTGTAAGTTGCTACATTCATTTTGTTTAAATTTTATGTAGAATTATATCAAGCATTACTTTGTGTGAAATTAGTCTACAATTTTCTTATCTAGTTTTGATAAGAAAGATATGCTAGACAAAATCATTAATGTAGGGATATTATACCATTATCTATTTTCTAGAAAATCATCAAAATGCAATGGTATTATTTCTTCTTGACTGTTTATTCTTAATATATTTTTTAATTAAAAAAATATATAGATAACACAAATGTCACAAAACATATAAGGATTCCCATATACCGCACTGCCCACAACTCCCAGAGCTCCCACATAAACAAAATCTTTCATTAGTGTGGCATATTCATTGCAATTGATAAATACATCCTGGGACATTGCCATTAAGCATGGACCATAGTTCACATTGTAGTTTACATTCTCTCCCTCACATTTCTGCAGGCTATGGGAAGATATATAATGGTATATATTTTTAATTGTAATGCCATTCAGGATGATTCCCAAGTACTGAAAAATCCCCCGCCTTACATTTGTCTTTCCCTCTCCCTACCCCAGGGCCTCCAGTGGCCACTGCCTCCACATCAATGCTTTGATTTCTTCCATTGCTAGAATCACAACAACCCCATTGTAGAATACCTGTAAGTATGTTCTAGTCCATAGTTCATTACCCAATTCTAAGGATTCTGGGATGATGATGTCCACTCCATGTCTAATTGAGAGGGGGCTTCGATTCCATACAAACAATGGATAGGACTCTCTTGCTTGCAGTTATAGTCTCTCTTGTTTCCTTAGTATGGTGGTTGTCAATCCTCACCTCCTTGTTAGTGATACTGGGTGAGTCCAACGAACTGGAGAGTAGGTGAGGCTCAGGGCCCAGCTGGCATATGGACAGCCCAAAGAATCAAGTCTTTTGGATGTACACTACCAACTCCAGTACCAGGAATAGGTTCAAATAGAAGGGACAGATGATCCATGTGTAGGAAAACCATAACTGAGTCCAACTCTGTCACTCTCAGGAGTGCAAACTCCAAAGTAGGACCCACTGGCAAGGCATCAAATTCCAGAGATATCTGCCCTGACAATAAGACCTGGGTATCTCCAGGGTCATAAGGATCCCCACTACTTGAGGCACTATCCACTTAGGCAGTCTATGAGATCATGCTGAGGTGTGCATAAGTGTTACCTCTTGGGTTAACTCCCAATTCATGTTGAAGTCTCTTAGCCATACAAGCTTATTTGTCTTTACCTTTCCACCCTTTTATTTGAAGTCTTTTTCCAGTTGCATTGCTAGTTGGTGCTTGGTAGTAATGCTATGGTTACAGGGAGGGTCATGCCCAGGAGTCATGTCCCATGCTGGGGGGAAGGTAATGCATTTATATGCTGAGTTTGGCTTAGAGAGGGGCCACATTTGAGCAACATGGAGGCTTTTAGGAGGCAAATTTTAGGCACATCACAACACTAGGCTAAGTTTCAATTTCAAGAGCAAAGCTCACAAGCCTAGCTGTCAATATCAATGTCCCATCAATGGGCCATCCTTCTTCAGCAGCCACTGCCCCTGTACTTGGGGGACAGTTGTTGCCACATTAGGGAATGTGACAGAGCTCTCCAGGATGGGTGATCAATATTCTCTGTAATTGTGTGAATCTTCATTCACTGCGACAATGCCCATGAACAATCGAACACATCTGTGTACCTTATATATATGTCCAGGAAAACTTTCTCCCATGAATCCCCCTTCACTGATACCCCACACCAATGATCCTCCCATGCCCCAGTTGTAACCCTTCTGTGATCTAAAGCCTCTTCAAAAATGAAGCCACTAAAATAACAAATACAATTAATAGGAAAATAAAATAATAATGGTAGATTTAAGTATAAGCAATAAAACAGAAAATTTAAAGAAAACTAAAAGTTAGATAAAATTTAAAAATTGGGATATTAAAAATAATGAAAAATATTAAATTTTTTTGACATTTTCCCTTTTATCACCATAATAGCTGTTGTCCTGTTTGTACAGTGACATTTTCTTCCATTTATTCCCCAGTGTCTTACTTTTATTCTTGTTTTCAATGAAGTTTTAGGTCACAGTAAAGTCATATACAGAATATACAGGACTCCCATATAGCCAACATCCTCCCCCTTTTTCCCCTTCTCATATTAATACCTTTTTATATGTGGATGGTATATTTGTTACAACTGATATACAAACAGTGAAGCATAGCTACAAACATGGCCAATGGTTTACATTATGATTTACATTTTAGACCATACATTTTTATAAATTTGATATTTAACATGGCCTGTGTCCATCATTGCAAGATCATGTAGAACACATCCATTGCCCACTAAATATTCCCTGTTCCATCTGTTCTATTCCTCCCTCCTCCTCCCCTCAGGGCCCATGGTGACCCCCCAGCTTCACTACTTGTTTGACAAGATTCACAGTTCCTTGCAATAACACTGAGGTCTTGAAAAAGTGGTTTGTCCTCCCCTATTAGGAACCACTCATGTTCTCGAAAGACTCCCACCTCTCAGTTTGTGAACATATTAGTCTTCCCCAGGATGAGAGTCCAACCCCTTCCTGCTCATTATAAGGGTCTCCACCCACTGATGTACACATTATGACAAAATGATCACTCACACACTCCCTAGAAACCTGCTCCAGGTGCACCCTGTCTTGAATGCCCCCCCATCCAACACCCTAAACCAATAACCCTTCCTTGTCATATTGCCATAAGAGCATTCCCAACTTTGTACTTTCAATCACATATCCACCAATCCCTAGTGTTCAATGGTTCCTCCCCCAGCCCTCCCTCTAGTTCCATGTACCTTCCATCCTACCCTCCCCAATCTGCCCACCTGTCAAACCTGCACCACCCAACCCAATAGTATCACTACCCTCCTGTCCTATCCCAGCAATGACCAGCTACACACTTTCAACTTACTATATATTATGTCCATATGGCTCAGAACCTTCTTGTCCCTTTCTATTTCCTGTAAACCTATCTTCCAGACAATAACT
>PVKH010041609.1:0-10919 GCA_004027955.1 Chaetophractus vellerosus
TTGATAACATCCTTTGAGGTGCAAAAGGTTTTAATTTTGAGGAGATCCCATTTATCTATTTTTTCTTTTGCTGCTCGTGCTTTGGGTGTGAAGTCCATGAAACCATTTCCTATTACAAGGTCCTGTAGATGCTTCCCTACATTATCCTCCAAGGTTTTTATGGTCTTGGCTCTTATGTTTAGATCTTTGATCCACCTTGCGTTAATTTTTGTATAGGGTGTGAGATGGTGTTCCTCTCTCATTCTCTTGCATATGGATATCCAGTTCTCCATGCACCACTTGTTGAAGAGGCCATTCTCTCCCCACTGAGTGGGCTTGGTGGCCTTGTCAAATATCAGGTGACTGTATATGTGAGGATCTATATCAGAACTCTCAATTCGGTTCCACTGGTCAATGTGTCTATCCTTGTGCCAATACCATGCCGTTTTCACCACTGTAGCTTTGTAGTATGTTTTGAAGTCAGGTAGTGTGATACCTCCAACTTCATTTTTCTTTTTCAATATGTCTTTGGCAATTTGGGGCTTCTTACCTTTCCAAATAAATTTTGTAGTTAGTTTTTCCAATTCCTTAAAAAATACAGTGTTAATTTTTATTGGGATTGCATTTAATCTGTAGATTAGTTTCAGTAGGATAGACATCTTGATGATATTTAGTCTTCCTATCCATGAACAGGGGATATTCTTCCATTTATTTAAGTCTTCTTTGATTTCCTTCAACAATGTTGTGTAGTTTTCTGCATATAAGTCCTTTACATCTTTAGTTAAGTTTATTCCTAGGTATTTGATTCTTTTTGTTACTATTGTAAATGGTATTTTTTTCTTGATTTCCTCCTCAGATTGTTCGTTGTTAGTGTACAGAAATGCTACTGATTTTTCAGCATTGATCTTATAGTCTGCAACGTCACCGAACTCCTTTATAAGTTTTAGCAGCTTAGTTGTAGAATTCCCAGGGCTTTCTAAGTATAAGATCATGTTGTCTGCAAATAATGAAATTTTTACTTCTTCCTTTCCAATTTGGATGCCTTTTATATCTTTTTCTTGCCTCAGTGCTAGAGCAAGTACTTGTAGGACAATGTTAAATAAGAGTGGTGATAGTGGGCATCCTTGTCTTGTTCCTGATCTCAGAGGGAAGGCTCTTAGGATTTCCCCATTGAAGATGATGCTAGCTTTGGGTTTTTCATAAATAGCTTTTATCATGTTCAGAAAGTTTCCTTCTATTCCTATCTTTTGCAGAGTTTTTATCAGGAAAGGGTGCTGTATTTTGTCAAATGCTTTTTCTGTATCTATAGAGATGACCATGTGATTTTTTTCTTTCAATTTGTTTATGTGGTGTATTACATTGATTGATTTTCTTATGTTGAACCATCTTTGCATACCCAGGATAAAACCCACTTGGTCATGGTGTATAATGCTTTTACTATGCTGTTGAATGCAATTAGCAAGTATTTTGTTGAGGATTTTAGCATCTAGGTTCATTAGAGAGATTGGTCTGTAATTTTCCTTTCTTGTTGTATCTTTGTTTGGCTTCGGTATTCGGGTAATGTTGGCATCATAGAATGAGTTAGGGAGTGTTCCTTCTATTTCTATTAAAATTTTTTTAAAATCCCATGGAACTACACTACAGATACATATAACATAGTGATTTTTATGGTAGATGAGGATTATGGTTAATAATGTAAATACAAGAATGTTTCTCTATTACAAAGTGTTAAGCAAAGTGTTAAGCAGATGGTGATACACAGGAAAAATACAATAAATAAAACTTACAGACTATGGTTAATAGTAATATTGTAATATTTTGTAGCAAAGGCAAAGAAGATACTATATCAATGGTAAAGGTCAAATAGATTATGGGGTTTAGTTTTATGAGATACAGATATAATCAAGCATTTTTTCCCTTCATTTTATTCACTAACAAGGAGATCTTGGTCATGTCATTTAACTGATCTATGCTCATTTATTTATCTTTAGGAAAACTGGAGATACAATTGAGTTTATTTTTAAACTCAGATGTGTGGACAGAGTTTTTTGAAGTAGTGCTTTCATAATTGTTAAGCTTCCTTTTGCATGCTATTTTATTTTTTGAATTTGAAATAAAGTTTACTTAAAAAAATGTAGTAGTATCTCATGGCACACTGGCCCTTCTCCCATACCCTCACTGTGTCAGGGCCTAATCATCCTGAACTCTCAGAGCAGATACCCGATCCCAGCTACAGAGGGAGTGGTATGTTTGTATGGCCCAATTTGCCTGGTGCAACATGAGGTACTGAACCAGGGCACTCATTATAGGCTTGCCATCCCAGAACTTGCTCTGCATGTAGAAGACAACTCATAGAGCTCTTCTACAGAACACTATGAAAAACCAGTCAAGCTGTGCCTGCCTGGGGCAAGGGATTAATGTCTGCAGGACATATACTGCAATGTCCAGGGCCATGAGGAAACTGTTTTCTAGGGAAGAGAGGACACTCATATCTGTTTAAAAAGGGAAATTTCTAGGGCCACAAGTACATGCCCAAATCAAGATGCAAGCTCAGAAAGTATCAGGGAGACCCCTCTATTTTGGCTTGAGCTATTCTCTAAACTCATTGTATGGATAAACTCTGAAGGACAGCATGCACATAGGTCAATCTGAAAATACTGGGAAAGATGTTTTCTTTTTTCCTTCCCCACCTCCTCCTTCTTCATCTTCTTTTTTGTGGCTCCTGGCATTCAAAGAAATCTCTTTCATAACACTAGCTGGAAACAAACTTGAGGAACAGATGCCTCAGAGTCTAAATTCTAGTGAGAACACATTACAATAACAAAATGTCCAGGTTTCAGCAAAGGAATACAGAATATGCAAAGAAACGGGAAGTAATGGCCCAGCCAAAGGAAAAGATTAAAGCATTTGAAACCATCAGTGAAAAGAATTAGACCTGGGACACACCAGACAAAGACTACTAAATAAATGGCCTAACAATGTTCAAAAAGTTAAAGGAAAACATGGACAAAGAGCTGAAAGAAATCAGGAAAACTATAGTTGAACATGACGAGAATATCAATAGAGAAATGGAAATTATCAAAAGGAACCAGACAGGACTGAAGGCCACAGTAAAAGAAATTTAAAATTCCCTAGAGGGATTCAACAACAGATTAGAGCTGGCAATAGAAAGAATCAGTGAACTTAAAGATAAGACAATTGAAATCATCAAGTCCAAGGAGAAGAAAGAAGAAACAAAGAAGAAAAGTGAACAGAGCCTGAGAAAACGATCAAGCGTACCAATATATTCACCATGGGAATCCCAGAAGAAGAAAAAGAGAAAGGAGAAGAGAGAATATTCAAATAAGTAATTGCTGAATACCTCCCAAATTTAAAGAAAAAACATGAATATACATATCCAAGACACTCTGTGAACTCTGAACAGGATAAATCCAAATAGAGCCTCACTGAGACATATTATAATCAAAGACACATACCACACAAGGACATATATAGCACATTAGAGTCAATGTTTTTGATGGGAAAAAGAGGAGAGAAAGAGTGAGAATGAGAAATAAAAGAGAACAAATAAAAATAATTAATTGGGCCCTGCAAAGATAAATACTACTGTGTCTGAGTATGATCAGCTCAATGTTATATACTTGAGGTCAGGAAAAAGTAAAATATGAGTTTGAACAGACATATTCTCTCCTGTGAAACAAAGCAACAAAGCAAGAATTTATTTTCTAATGAGATAGAAAGAGGGTGTGGCTGAATCACATTAATGTTGGACCATCACAGTCAAGGTCCATAAATTCTTGCTTCTGAGAACTCTAGAGCCTTTTTGAATGCAGACTCACCCTCCAACTGCAGTCTTCTTGAGGTCCAACCCTGTTGCAACTCCTATCTCATGAACTATTTGAGTAGTTCTCTGTTTCTTGCTCTTGAAAGAGCCAAAATAAAATAGAAATGTGCAAGAGCATGTCCATGGTCAGGGGTATCTGTCAGCATATTACTGCAGCTATCCAAGGGAGAAAAGATGAAAACTAAGGGTGGGGGTAAGCCTAGAGATACAGATTTGAGAGTCTATGGTTTATAGAGGATTATTGTAGCCCTATAAGAATGAGTGAGATAATGGGTTACAAATGTTGAGAGAAGAGAGTCAAGGAATCCCCTTTTTTTCCCCTTTTAAGTATTGTGTAAATAGAGAGGAAGCAGCAAA
Organism: Chaetophractus vellerosus; assembly: GCA_004027955.1. Classification (NCBI taxonomy): domain Eukaryota; kingdom Metazoa; phylum Chordata; class Mammalia; order Cingulata; family Chlamyphoridae; genus Chaetophractus; species Chaetophractus vellerosus. The sequence goes on from PVKH010041609.1 coordinate 4,181, forward strand.
AAAGTCAGAAACAGAATAGCTGGGAGAGTGAGAACAGGTAAGAACACCATTATAGAGCCCAAAGAAAGAGAAAAGGAGTTGCCAATTTTGTTATTTGCAGCTAAGCACACAAACAAGTTGAGAAGTGGAAAGGTTCCATTGAACTTCCAATTACAAGGTCATAATGACCTTTTCCAGAATACTTTTTGTGCCATGGTAGTGGCAGGCATCAGTCAAGGGGGTCAAGAGTAAATGGGGTGCTATGCTGGCCACCACCCAGGCTGCAGATAGCTTACCCTACCCCAAAGGGCAATGTCAAGCCCCCTGGCTTTCTTATGATGGCGCAAGGAAATAAATGAATATAAGCACAATGTAAGAAAATTAAATAAAATAAAGATACTTTCAATAAAAAATGAAATCAGAATTATTTCAAGGGTGACCAGGAGGTGAAACTTTAGAGGCAGGAAATGAAGACTGGCTTTGATGGGATTTGGCTAGGAAAGGTGTACTTGAATTCTTTCTCTTCCAAGTCTAATAATCAATGATTATAGTTCATAAACATGAAAATGGTTTTTCTAATTAAAAAGAAAACAATAATTTCCTTTTTTATTCCAGATTGCTTATTGTAAATGGTAGGCAAGCTCATTGTAAATGTAAGCGAAACAGAAATATATAAAGTAAAACCTAAGCCCTCAGTTCCACCCTCACCCATCCTACCTAATCTCACTCCTTAGAGAAACCACATTTTCTAGGCACATACAAACATATGTATATGTGCACATAAGTTTTATATTCAATGGAATCACTCTTTTTAAATACATTATGAGAATTAGTGATACTGAAAATCTTAAACAACCAGTGTGATGGGACACCAATTAACCAGAATGGATGTCAGTGGTGAGCAACTAGGTTGCCTGGAGGTGCCATATTTTCTTGAACCAGTCCCAGCAGAGGTGCCTGGCACAGTGGTGAGAGCTCCAAGCTTCATTTTCTGTTCCTCCAAGAATTTTCTCTGAGGCACATATTCTTTAATAAATTCCCTTTCTACATAAACCTGCTAGCATGGTTTGCTTCTTTGAAAGAAAACTAGACGTATATGAAGAGAATAAAAAGTCAGGTTCTTATCTCTATTAAACCAGTTTTTGAAGACCAGAAAACTTTGTGATCTGTGGTCACCTGCAAGGAAGTGATCACATCCTTGAGATTCTGGACCTTTCTTTCCTCAGTTACGAAAAGCCAGCATGTAGCAGCCATTGATTGCCAGAGCCTAGACAGAGGTTGACCTACAAACAGGACAACAGTTTTGAGGAAAACGAAAACAGTTTTTTTCCTTTAGTTTGAAAAGTTTTCTTTAAATACTTATGACCTTATTTTAGGGTTTTCTTTAGTAATTTAAAACAAAAAAGCAATCAGCAGAAAAATAAAGTAAGATCTTCATTTGCATATATCTACTCTGAGGGAAAATACTCTCTTATTTTTTTCCTGATTACATCAGTAAAAGGCATTCAGAGCACAGTATTTTCAAATTAGTGCTTCAGGTTCTGATTATTTTTGAAGTCTCCATGAAATTTTATTTAAAGAAAAAAATGAGGAAGAAAAAATTCCAAATTCGCTTAAAATTATCAACTAGGCATAAGTTCATGTTAAGAAAATAAATTTTAAAATTTTTTGATGTAATAGAATGCACTGAGCACTGTTTTATATATGAAGAAAGGGGGAAGGAAAGATTCCATGTACAGAAACACATTTCATATGTTTGTTGTCTTGGGTTTTGATGTATGCTTAACTGTACTGCATTCTAGTATAGTTTATATGCTAGTATAGTTTATATGCTAATTTCCATATAAAGTGTAGCGACTTTCAATTTTAGTATGTCTTGTCTACAGTGGAGGCTTTGATTTGTGTGCCCTGGGCAGGATCAGTGCAATGCATAATTTTCTTTAAGTTCCTACTGTCATGCACAATCGGTAAGTCCCAGCACCAATTATAATATGGATGTTTAGAAAGATATTACCCAAAAGGGGGAAAAAATAAGATAAATTTCATCATGAAAGGTTAGCAAATCAAAGAAAAATGATCAGAAAGAACCTTATGGCAATCTTGAATTTTTATGCATGTGAGCATTAAGGTACACATGAATTTTGTTTTGATGATTATAACAGCTATTTCAAGCCTAATAGCAGAAGTGAAATTCTGCAGCATCATATCAAAGTCTCTGCCATCATCCCCACTTGATGTGGTGGTTATTGAGCATTGGTGATGGTCTTCTTTGTAGAACTGAGGGCAGTAGGTACATGGAACACCAGGTTCACGGAGGTGTTGACTTGAGCAGAAGACCTCACCCCAAAATATTTCCTGACATTGTTTCATTATATTTGCTTCTTCCTGTTTCCTTTGAAGGTGTGTGTTTTGAAGTACTTTTACAGGACTCTATTACCTGGAGGGATAAAATCACCTAGTCACATAATATCAGCCTATGCTGTAAACTGATTACTTTATCTGATTACCTTCTAATGGAAAGAGCCCCAAACTAGGAACCAGAAGACCTGCATTCCGCTCTGAGCTCAGTGGCTGTGTATCTCTAAGCGAATCACTTATCCTCTATGGGTCACAGTCTCTTCATCTCCAAAACGACGAGATTATTGTGTTTTTTTGTAGCCTGGACATTCTGAGTCTGTGACTAAATTATCAGGCAGATACTTTCTCATAGCCATACAATATGTAAGGAGATTCTACACACACATACACATTTGCACGCACACACAGACACTACATACATATAAACTTCCCCCTCTGAGCTGCTTTTTTTCATTTAATACTATAGTAGTATAATCCACTCTGTTTATTACAAGGAATACTACAGATACAAAATGTGTGTTTATCTCTGACACACTCCAGCTAGTTTGTCTACAGGATAGATTGTGGAAAGTGAGATTGCCAGGTTAGAGTACACGCCCTTGGTAAAACCTTACCTGCCTTAGCATGGGTTCCCGCAGAGCTTGGACAAAGACTTATGTGTCAGCACTTCCTCAGGGGATGATCCCAGGGAGAAAGAGTGAGCACAGGGAGTGAAGTGGGGAAGAAGGGAGCGTCAATAATAAGATTTTTTACTGAGCTGGCCCCTGCTTCAGGTGGCTGGTTGCTTAATCAACCCCAGTGAAATATATCTCCAGACTGTCTGAGAAGCCATATGAAATGTATTTCAGGACCATCCTTGGAGGAAGAGTGGGGTAGGGAGAAGCATTTATCCATCAGTTCATCCCCCATTGGTCAAATACTTGCCCCATGGGATGTTCACTCCCCTGCACTTCTGGTTTGCACACGTGGTGGCCCTTGCGCATGTTCGTGTGAAGTCCCACATTGTAGGTCACTGTAGGTCAGGAGATAAGTCAGTTTGCACCCGTGTGAAGCTGACATGAGCCCACTCTGAGTCACCACAGCCATGACAGGAATAAGACACAGGCGAGGTACGGAAGACGTGAAGGCACATACAATGTTTCATACACTAACAACACAGCATGCAAAAATGTAACAAATTACACCTCCAGCAATTGTGCAAATGAGTGTCTGCTTCCTTCCCTTTCACAACAGTGGATCTTGTCAATCTTACCAACTTTTGCCAATCTGTAGCTGAAAATAGGTACTGTTTCCTTTTATTTTGCATTTCTTTATTAATGAGGTTGAATGCCTTTGCATACGTTTATTAGTTGTGGCATTTTGTCTTCTGTGAATTGTCTACAATAGCCTTTGCCTTTTTTCCTACTGGGTTGTTGGTCAAGGTATTGTTTTGTTTTGTTTTTTAACTGAGAAGACCATTCATTAAGTTAATTTTAATGGAGCTCTGTAAGTTACTCTCCCTTTTAATCTAAAACATAAATATACTGTTTACCACTTGCCCAATTTCTAGTATTTAGAGTGCACTGATGAAAGCAGTTAATCATATATACTTCTTTATATTAGCAAAATTACTACTTTTTCTTAGTATTAGAGTCAGATCTCATCATATTTCATATGTAATTGCTTATATGTTTTTAACTTAAGGGTGAATGCATTTTACTTAAAAAAGTTTTCCTGAACAAAGCCAGTTTTATATTCTTTTGCTTCTTTTTTCTTTCTCTCTTCCTTGTGATAATGACTGCATATTTTTTCTCCCAGCAGAGAAATCTATTATCCTGTCATAGTCCAACTCTACTCTTTAATGCTACTTGTTAAATGGCTTCTGAAAGAATACAAGGACTTTCCTATAACCTGCTCATGATTTCACTTCAGATTTAATAGTGTAACTGCCACATATAATCTTGTCATTCAGTTCTCAAGCAACCAAGGTCTTCTTGATTTTATCCCACTGTTCTACAAACATAATTTTTATTCTCTTCTGCTATTTCCATTGTTTTAGTAACAGGTTAAGTGCCTGGAGTTTCAAGGAAAGCACACTTATTGCAATAATATTGGACAATATAAAAACAAGAGGATCTACCATATGACTTAATAAAGATATATGTTTAGTCACAGAAATATTATAAGATGAACCTGATTTTTAACTATAGGTTAGAACAAACACTAGAGTGAGTAATTGTGTGGGTACCATTTTTCTAAAAGTAGGCACATTCACTACCTAATAGCACACATACCAGTAAGTCTTTCCTTGATAAATAGGATCTATGAATAATACATTTACCTGGCCTAAAGAGGTTGGCCTGGAGCCTCGGAATACTTTTGGGTACTCATTAGAATAGGCTATCACTGAGGTGAGCAAGTCCTTAGTGGAAAGTCAATTTGGGGGTAAAGGGGATTTTATTCCTAGCGGATAAACATTATTGTTGCAATAAATATCTGCCAGAAGAATCAGCGAGAACTCTCTTGACCATGCATATGATAGCAGAGCTGTTGCTCCAGTGTCAATTGATGTGCTTAAGCCGACCAGGATTCCCATGCAGGGGCAAGAAGGTCAACGTCTCTATTTGAAAGATACTTAAGAAAGGAATTTGAGTCTATGTTTGGAAAAGAAAGGTTCATAAGATTCTATATCCAAAAGACTCTCCAGAGGAGGGTGACACCATGACCTTGGAAGGGGGCGATTTGGTTATAAAATCTATAAATCCCATGTTCCATGATCATTGGAGCTGTAATGGAAGGAAAATAGCTGCTTTTGGAAGGAGGAAAGCATTTGTATTAGTTTCCTAGGGCTTCCATAACAAAGTACCACAAACTTGATGGCTTAAAACAACAAAAATATGTTGTCTCACATTCTGGAGGCTAGAAGTCCAAAATCAAGGTGTCAGCAGGGCAGTGCTCCCTCTGAAAACTGCAGGGGAGAATCCTTCCTTGCTTCTTCCCAGCTTCTGGTAGTTTTCTGGCTCTCCTGGGAATTCCTTGGCTTGCAGCTGCAGGACTTCAGTCTCTTCCTCCACTGTCACATGGCCATGTTCTCTCTCTATCTCTCTGTCTCTCTCTTCCCCCTCTTATAAGGACACCAGTGGTATTGGATTAGGGCCCAGTTTGATCCACTTTAGCCTCATCTTAGCTAATCAGATCTTCAAAAATACTATTTTCAAATAGGGTCACATTCACAGGACTTGTACATGTCTTCTGGGGGTACACAATTCACTCCATAATAGCACTTCAAAGAAAACTTGGGGCAGGCATTCAAACAATTTGTCCAATAAATACCTCAACAAAGTTTACTGGAAAATATATATCAGCACTTGTCAGTGACTCAACTTCCCACCTGGGCCAAAGAAGTTGAGGCCATTATTATTACCAATGATAAGCATAGGGTAGCAGGCTTTCTCACAACCTTGAATGGTCAGGAACTCCTGCAGTAGTTAATTCCTCAACATCCATTTCACACCCAATGGATTAATCTAAGTCAATAAAGGTAGCCCTGTCCCCTTGTATTGGGCCTAAACCCATTTGGGCCAATGAGATTGTTATTGAGCAAAGGCTCATTGCCTGATGCACACAGAAGACATATGAATTTCAAGAAAAGAAAGTTTTATTGTAAGGCTGGCCAAACAAGGAGACAAGAGAATTTTCAAATCTGTTTCCCTGAGTCTAACCAGTTTAGGGTATTTTATGGGATTAAACAAAGGGAAGTGGAAATCGTGGCATTGGCAGCTATTGATTGCGTATGGTTTGGTTATGGTCTATGGGTAGTGTGTAAGCATGGGCCAAGAAGCCCTTGAAAGCTGACAAAAGCCAGCTGGTGTCAGCACAAAGTGGCTGTAAAAGAGAGCAGTAAATGAGGGCAAGGATTTGGTTACACAACAGTGTTGTACATGGCTCAGTTGATGTAAGATAATAACAAGTAAAATAAGCTAAAATAACAAGTACAGTTACAAGTAACTATACATGAGGTTTGCTCAGAACTTCCAGGAAACAGAAGCCAGTCTCTCTCCCACTTTAGACTAAACAAGTAACCATGTTACATTACAGGTAGCTATTTTGCAGCCATGATGGGAACCAATCCAAAGACAAAGTCAACACAAAGAGGATATCAGAACCAAGTCCTTGGGCCTTCTGATGATATAATGTAATGGTTTGAGTTTGAATTAATTATGAATTCCAAAAATATAAATTAGATTATGTTTGTAAGCTCATCTGTTCATCTGGGCATGATTAAGTTATGAGTAGGGCGTTAATTGCCACGTCAGTGAGACGTTGAGCCCCACCCCTCGGTGGGGGTGGTCTCAAGTATAGAAGCAGAGAGGAGATTTGGAGAAGGAGATTTGAGAAGCAGTTCTGATGTTGGAGTGAGCCG
>PVKH010041610.1:0-10918 GCA_004027955.1 Chaetophractus vellerosus
CCCTGCCCGTGGCGGCTTTTGCCTGTCCGTGGCAGCTTTTTGCCCTGCCCACGGCGGCTCCGGCCCGCCCATGGCGGCTTGCCATTCTCAAGGCGGTCTGCCCGCTAGGAGAGGTCCCCGGGAACCGAACCCAGGGCCTCCCATGTGGTTTCCCAGCGAGCTCTTTATCCACTGAGCTATCTAGCCGGGCCCCTTATAGGTTTTGATATGTTGTGTTATTATTTTCATTCATTTCAAGGTAGTTACTGATTTCTTTTGCAATTTCATCCTTTACCCACTGATTGTCTAAGAGTATGTTGTTTAACTTCCATATCTTTGTGCCTAATCTGCTTCTGTGCCCCTTACTGATTTCCAGCTTTATTCCACTGTGGTCAGGTAAATTACTTTGTAATATTTCAGTCTTTCTGAATTCGTTGAGAGTTGTTCTGTGGCCAACACATGGTCTATAGTGGAGAATGATCCATGTGCACTCAAGAAGAATGTATATCCCTTTGTATTTGGGTGTAATGTTCTGTATATGTCTATTAGGTCTAGATCCTCTAACATATTATTCAAGGTCTCTTTCTTTACTGACCCTGTGTTGAGATGTTCTGTCTAATGGTGATAATGGTGTATTAAAATCCCCCACTATAATTGTAGAGGCATCTATTTCTCCACTGTTTTTCCAGTGTTTGCCTTATGTATTTTGAGGTGCCCCGGTTAAGTGCATAAATGTTTTTGATTGTTCTTTCTTCTTCATAGATTACCCCTTTTATTGATATATAGTGTCCTTCTTTGTCTCTTACAATAGTTTTGCATTTAAGGTCTATTTTGTCTGATATTACTATAGTTACTCCCACCGTTCCATGTAAAATCCTTTTTGCAATCATTCACTTGCAAACTCCATGTGTCCCTGGGTCTAAGGTGAATTTCTTGTAGAAAGCACATAGATAAGTCACATTTCCTTATCCATTTTGCCAGTCTATGTCTCTAGATTGGAGAGTTTATTCCATTAACATTCAATGTTATTACTGTCAAGACATTACTTATATTAGCCATATTTTCTTTAGGTTTATATATGTCATATGTTGTTTCTACTTCTCTTTTTTATCTTTTAGTTATTCTTACTATAATCTTCCTTTCTAAACTCTCCTCCAACCCTCTTTCTCATGTTTTGTCCTTTCAACCTGCATAACTCCCTTTTTAATTTTTTTAATTAATTTTTTTAACAAGTGAGACATTTATTGTGGACATTGTTCTCTGGGACTGAACTGGCCAGAGGCTCTAACTTAGGATGGGGTCCTCACTGGCCACCAGCCCCAGAGTAGAAAGATACAGTAACTAAGAATCCAAACCAGTCACACATAAATAGAAGGTCGGCAGAGGAAAAAGAGAAAAACTACAAGTGAACTGCAGTTTCTTGTGCTAGTTTGATAGAGCGACAGCACCTTATCCATGCACAGTCTCATTTCTTATTCTGTTACTGTGTTCAGGCTTTCATCTGCTCTGAAAAACTTCATCAGAAGGCAGAGGGGACCCGTCCCACCTTTGGATCAGACTTAGCAGCATGGTCTCCCTGCCAGTCTCCTGGCAGCAACTAAGTTAAGTAAACCAAGGTTCTTCCTAAAAAAAAAAACCAACAAAAATGCTTTTATGGTCCTTTGCACCTCCCAGTTCTAATAGGTGTACAATGTATCCCCTGATGCCCAACCAATCAAAAGAACATACAAGCAGCGGGTTAGAATAAAAACATATTGCACATGGTTACAAGAGCCTTCCTGAGAGCCCTCATGCTGTGGACACCCAAATACTGGCTTTGATCAAAACAATCTCTTGCATATCAAAGGTTGTGTCACACACCCATATACACCCCCACCCCTCACATCCAGTTGGCATTAAGCAAATATTCCAAATGATCACCTTTCACTCTTAGTCAAACTCAAAACCAAGCCTGGGTTTTAACTTCACACACTATAAGCATGTGGCAAAGGCAAGGTGGGGTTGCTTGTTTTAAACCTCTGTCTGTCTTTCAACAACCTTCTTCCTCTGGGTGATTATCAAAATTCTGCCGGTGATCCAAGACTTGGAATCAACTGGAACCAAGCGTCTAGAAAGTGGTCCTCCCTGAGCACATGCTCTTCAATGGGAGCTGTTTTTAACCACAGATCAGCCACAAGACAGATTAAAACCTCTGACCCTTGCCTGGGACAGGCTGTGTGGTTATTGAAAACATTATTCTCCTAAGGAATTTTCAAGTATCATAAAGTCCTGATATAGTATGTAAACAAGACATCTAACTGAAGAAGAGGCTAGGTCACTTTGGGAAGAAGCAGCATGTGAAATATCTAAAAGGCTGAGTGAGGTTTTAGGTTCAAGAAAAAAAGCAAGACCCCATGACTTTGAAGACCGATGCGAGGGAATATACATACACATACACAGGCCCTTCTGGAGGGAGCCAGGGAAAAGAAAAGCACCCAATATGGCGTTTTCCCAGGGTCCTGAGAATCTGTTGGGTGGCCCCTGCTTTTTATTTTAACGCTGTAGCTGCCATCAGCAAAGAGTGAAAAAGTATTTGATTCTGAAAACTGGACATGCTTGTGGGACAGGAGTCTATGTCCAGCTCCCAGTCTTGTGGCTTTGCACCAGGTCTTTATCAACTAGGCCCCCTGCTTGATGGGATAGTCACAAAGCCACCCCAGCTGCCCACGTGCAGAAGCTATTTCTTTTAGAGGAAGGCTCTCAGGTAAAATATGCCGTTGAATGTTTCACTCTGGGTCAGTTTTATTTAAAAAGAACACAAACCCTCATTTGAGATGAGAAAGGCTCTGAGGGAACCGATTCCCAGTCACCTCACTCAGATGAGCTCCCCTCCTTGCGGTCCTCTTCCTCTGCCCGGGTCTCCAAGGCCTCCTCATGTGGCCTGAAGCTGCTTTATCTGTCTAAACAGCCTGCAGGGCATGTGTGGCTCCCACTGAAGTAGCTGCTTCTATAGGTGGCAGACAAGCAGTGCCTAGGCTCAGTGGTGCTGGCCATCTGCATGCTGAGGGATGTGGGCAGGGGCATGGGACACATGTCCAAGGGCTGGAGAGTAGGGTACGGGGCGTGGAGGGACGGGACGGTGCTCAGGACGGGACCCTGAGCGGTGAGCCTGCAGCAAGTCCTGGTAGGCCAGGCACAGGTCCTGCATGGGGCTCTGGAACTGAGCCAGGGCCAGTTGCTGGCTGAGGGTGGGGTAGGCAGGTGGCTGGAACAGTACCTGGGTGGGGGCTGGAGGTGTGCCGGGCACCATTGCTATGGCCTGGCCCTTGACCACGATGTGTCCTTGAGGACATTGTCGTAAACTACCAGTAGGATTTCGATGTATGTGCTAAGATGTTCCAGCTTGTAGTTTGAGATCCTTTGCAAGTCTCTGATCCAGTAGGGAGAATGCTGCAGGCAAACCCTAGAGGCCCCAACGCAGGCTGCAGCAACCACAGAAGCCTGGAATTTGTAGAAAATATGATCTTTGAGGAAGGAGTGGGCATATTCCTTGAGGTACTCTTTGGTCTTGCGGGGTGTATTAGTCAGTCAAAGGGGTGCTGATGCAAAATAACAGAAATCGGTTGACTTTTATAAAGGGTATTTTTTTGGGGTAGAAACCCACAGTTACCAGGCCATAAAGCATATGTTACTTCCCTCACCAAAGTCTATTGCCATATGTTGGAACAAGATGGCTGCCAACGTCTGCAAGGGTTCAGGCTTCCTGGGTTCCTCTTTTCTGGGGCTTGTTTCTCTCCCGGCTCAGCTGCTCACCTCTCTCCACAAGGCCAACTGGAGACTATCAGATGAATGGCTCATTTCTCTTCCTGGGGCCTCTGCCATGTCTAATCCAGCCTTCTGTCTGCTTCTCTGTGTGCTTACTTCCCAGGCTCCAGCATTACAACTCCAACTCTGTCATGTCTTTTCTCTGTCAGTCCCTGCCTTGCAGATATGCAACATCCTACTGATGTGGCCCAATCAAAGCCTTAATCATTATTTAATCAAGTAAAAGTGAAACCTCTGAATTCACTATAATCTAATATGCCCAGAGGGACAGAGCAGTTTACAAACAATATCTATTTTTGGAGTTCATAAACAATATCAAACTGCCACATGGGGGCAGGTGGTGGGCCAGCATGGCAGTGGTGGTCCTTCTGGCTGATAGAGGCCAAGAGGTAGTAATCCAGGAAGTGGGCGGACGTGGGCAGGCAGAGGTTCCAGCCAAAGGCCTCCAGCAGCAGCAGCTCTGTGCTCAGCAGCTCCTTCTTGGTGAGGGTGAAGTTCTGGCTACTCAGGATCCTTGTGCTGTTTATCTGCTCCAACTTGAGTACATGATCTTCCCTATTCTCAAACTTACTTGCAAGCAGGTTGCAGGAGACCATCATGGTGTATAGCTGCTTGGAGGTGGTGATGTTATAGTGATCCAAGAAGTGGTCCAGCAGATAGATGGCCAGGTGCTGGGCTATGGGGCAGAGCTGACAGTGGCTGCTCAGTAGGGTCAGGATGTTGACAAAGAACCTGCAGCTCTGGAGGAGTGGGGAGTGGACTCAGAAGGCAGGCACCTTCAGTTCCTTTTTGCGCAGGGTGTGGTAAATGTCTGAGGTGATGTGTCCTTCCCACCACAGCTCATCCATCATCATGGATGCAGTATTGTGATCCGGGGCTACTGGGCTCCCAGGGCACACCGCATCCCTCTCCTGGTGTGGGGGCCTGTGGGCACTGGGCCCCTTTCAGGGCCAAGCTGGCAGTGCCCCGGACACCTGCGCATGGCTAGGCCCCCACCTGGGGCACTCCACACTCTCTGCAGCTGCCTCTGCAGTCCCACCCTGGCCATCACCGTGCCCCTGCATGCACTCAGGTACTGCCATGGCTTGCTGCCTCCTGCCTTTTGAATTTCTTGAAGGGCTAATTTCTTGCTGATACAATCTCTTAATTTCTTTTTATTTGTGAATATTTTGAACTCACTCTCATTTTTAAATGCCAACTTTTCTGGATTCAGAATTCTTGGCTGACAGTTTTTTTTTTTCTTTTTGCACCTTAACTATATCATACCACTCTCTTCTTGCCTCTACAGTTTCAGATGAGAAATCAGCACTTAATCTTATCAAGCATCCCTTGTATGTGATGGATCTCTTTTCTCTTGCTACTTTCATATTCTCTCTTTGTCTTGAGCATTGGATAATTTGATAAGAATATGTCTTGGGGTAGGCCTGTTATGATTTATACTGTTTGGGGGTTTGCTGTGCTTCCTGGACATGTATGTCCATGTCCCTCAAAAGAGTTGGGAAATTTCCAGCCATTATTTCCTCCAATATTCCGTCTGCCCCCTTTCCCTTCTCTTCTCCCTCTGGGATGCCTATAATGTGCATGTTTGTGTGTTTCATGTTGTCATTCAAATCCATGCTCTACTGTCTGTCTGATTTCAGGTGTCCTTTCTTTGACATTACTGATCCTTTCCTCTGCTTTTTCAAATCTGCATTATGTGCTTCCAGTGTATTTTTGATTTCTTGCATTGTGCCATTCATCAGCATCAGATCTGTTATCTTTTTATTTATGTTTACAATTTCCTCAGTATGTTCCCCCAGTGTCTTCTTAATATCCTTTATCTCTTCCTTCATTTCATTGAGTTGATTCAAGACATTTGTTTGGGCATCCTTCATTAGTTGTTCCATGTTCAGGATCTCCTCCTGTTTTTTAGTTTGTTCATTAGACTGGGCCATGTCTTCTTGTTTCTTAGTATGGCTTGTAATTTTTTGTTGGTGTCTAGGCATCTTTTTAATTTGATGGGCTTATTCGGTTGGTTAGCTACTCTTTCTATGCAAGCATCTTATTGTGTTGACACTCGGTTCCTCTTATTCTATTTCTTTACAGTTGTCTGTGTTCCCTTAAAAAAAATATTGGGACCAGAGAAAAGGAAAGAGATAAGAAGAGAAAAAGAATAGTAATAATAGTAATAAAGGTAGAAGAGGAACCATACAAGAGCTATGAAAATAAATGAGCAAAAATCATAAAAATACAAAAGAATATGAATACAAAAGTGGAATAGAAAAAATGAAACAAAAAACAAAATAGAAAAAAGTAGATTCAATTAAAAGACTGAAAATTTGAGATGACAAAAGAAAAAAAGAGAGAGAGAGAAAAAATGAAGACTAAACAAGAAGAGGTGGAATGAAAGAAAAGCAACAGAAGACAGAAGATGGAAAAATGAAGGAAAGAAAAGAAATAAAGTAGGTAGAAAAATAGGTAAAAGAAAAAAGAAAGAAAGGGAAAAGACAACAAACAAGAAAGAAAACAACAACAACAAAACAACCCAGGAAAAACAGACTTCCCTCTTAGGCCCCTAGGGACCTTCTCAGGCTGCCAGTGCTCATCAGTCAATCACCCTGCAGCCTGCCCTCCACAGGTGAGGTACCCAGTTTTAGCAAATAAATTAAAGAATAAAATAATAATAATAATAATATATCAAAAAAAACTAAAACAAAACAAAAAAGCCCCTCAGTCTATACGTTCCCTGTCATAAGGTGCCAGCTGGTGCCTGATAACTCAGTGGATCACTCTCTGGATCCCTTCCTTTAGGAGGTACAGGGAATTGAACCAGAGACCTTGTATGTACAAGGCAGGAATTCCTACAGAGCTATACTAGCTCTACAGGCTAAGTAGGCTTCTGAAAGCTTATCTGGCTCTTCCCAACCCTGTTCACTCAGGAGTTGTGATTCTAACAGTTTGCCATATCCAGGCTGATTAGGTGCCTGTCTCTGCCCCCTCACTGACATAGTTCCTCTCTCTCCCAGGGCAGCTGGGTGTGAAAGCCTGCCTGATCAGATCCCCCCTCCCCTCTCCCTGGGGCCACTTCAGTGCTGGCTGTGGTCTGTTTTTGAGATTCAAAGGAGGATTAGCTGGTAAAACTCACTGAAAAGAAACCACTCTCCACCCTCCGCCAGACCCGTCTTCCTCCCAGGGAATGTTCTTTCCTATTCAGTTGACTGTAGTGAGCCAGGGGTTTTACCTAGGTTATTTGCCTTGAGGGTGGGATAATGTGCTGTACCTAGCCACAGGGTGAGTAACTCTTGGTTTTCCATTGGTCTCTTTGTCCCACTCCCTCCTGGATAATGTGCAGCACTTTCCTATTCTGCAGATCCCTAAAGCAGCTCCCTCAGGTAGCTTTTTGCCCATATCCATTGTCTTTTGTGAGAGAGTTGAGTTCTGCCTGCCTACTTTGATGCCATCTTCTTGGAAGTCCCAAATTCTTGGCTTTTAATCCCAAAAGCTTTGGTCCAGTTATAGGACAGAAGAGATTTGGAAGAATATGTGATTAGAATAACCATTTTTCTTTCCACTTCCCTCTTATCTCCCAAACCCCATAAAGTAGTAATGCTTTTCAAAGTAGGAGAGGAATAAGAGAGGAGGAGGCAGGGAAGAGTTTGAACAGTTTAAGACTCTGCATGTTGGCTCTCTACTCATGGATTTGTAGGGCTGTTGAAGACACAGAGGACTACTAAAAAGCCCCCGTGCTCTATAGAGCTATTAAACTTTCCTTGTGCCACAGAACATGTTTGGAAGTTTGCTGAGTGCCCTAGTTTCCTAGGGCTGCCATAACAATGTACCACAAACTGAATGTCATAAAACAACAGACTTATAGTTCTGAAAGCCACAAGTCTGAAATCAAGAGCTCAGAGGGCCATGTACTCTCTTAAGTCTGTAAGGAAGTTTCTGTTCCATGCATGTCTCCAGGTTTATGGCATTAGCATGCAATCCTTGGTGCTTGTTGGGTTGTGGCAGAACCCAATCTCGGCCTCTGTTGCCACATAGCTATCCTCTCTTTCTGTTCTGTCTGTGTCTTCTCTCTTGGGACAACAGCCGTATTAGATTAAGGGCCCACCCTACTTCAGTATGACATCATTTTAACTTTAATTCCATCAGTAGCCTCTCCATTTCCAATAAGGTCACATTCTGAGGTACTGAGGATTAGAACTTCAACATATCTTTTGGGGGACACAAGTCATCTCATAACACTGACAGAGCTAGTGGATTCCCAAGGGCTCTAGTGGTCACACTGCAAGTGTGGGTTCAGGTAAAGTGAGGCCACCTCAGTGGCAGCCAGTAGAAGGACAGATTTATGGCCATAAAGAGACTCCCCCACCTCACCTCCTGTGCCATGTCTGCATGATCCCCAAGGGACACAGATGTCACCGCAGCAAGACAGGAAGAAGAAATCCTAAGAAAATCTCAAAATGACAGTGTTTAAGCCTGATATGACTGAGTAAATGCTAAAGTATAATTGGTTATGGAGCAGTGTCAACTCAGTGGGGGGATAAACATGAATATGCTTTTTTAAATTGAATCCTAGTTTTCAACTCTGTGCTGCTGACTCTCCCATCCCATAGTGATACCTTGGGCAGGTTTCATAATTTCCAGTTTTTCTTGGTTATTAATACTCAGTTCAGTTTAGTCTCATATTTTATTTACACCTTATCTTCTCCTTTTTCCCAGGCACAGTTTTGAGCTGAGACCCCCATCTAATTGAATTGGAGAGGGACAGGTGGTCCTGAGACATCTCTCTCCTTCTTCAAGACTGAGCTCCTCCAGTGTGCTGGGGTAGGGAGAGAGACAAATGATAGAGTCCCTTATGTCATGCCCATTGTAAATACATTTTCTTGTGATTGCTGCTACCCTCTTGACCAACACCATCTGGCTCACCACAATGTCTGGATGCCAGGCATGCATGTGTTGGCTCTCTGGTAAGGAGCATGTGAGCTCTAGGGAGGGCTCTTGGGAACTCTCCATCCTGCTGCCCATTACAGCAACCCTCCCCTTCTCCCTTCTCTCCCTCCCTTAATTTATATATACACTTAGGTGGAGGTTGCTGTGGGGATGGTGGCTGCTTGCCATAGGGCTGGTACTGCTGCCTCTTAGTAAACTTTGCAGGTAGGTATCTGGCCCCAGTTCTTGACTGCTTTCTTTAGACCATGTTTCTCAACACTGTCTACACATTAGAATTACCTAAACTACTTGAAGGACTTTTAAAAAACACAGCCATGTACCATCTCCAAAGATTCTGAATGATTCATCTGAGGAGATGCTCAAGCATTAACGTTTTGGTTTTATTATCTGCAGTTCCCCACTGTGATTCTACTATGCAGGGGGTAAGGGTTGAGACCCACTGCCCTTTGGAGCTATTTACCCTTATGGTTTATAGTACTGGCTCTGGGGTCAATTCTGAGGCAACAGAAAACTGTTGAAGTCTTGTAGAAGTGACTGAATGACTCTCTGGAGAAGACTAAGAAGACATCTTCTTCCTGAAGGTGGAATCAATCTGGAATTTGAATTGCAGAAAATAATGATAATATTGTGCAAAACTGAGTTTTTGGCTGGTGGAAATCACATCCACTATGTAGTGTTAGAGAAGAAACATGTTCCTTGTACCCATATTTCTATTAGAAGAAGGAAAAAAGAAGATAGACTGAGAGGTTCACATGTTCCACTTTATAAAAGTGAAGTCCTTTCCTATATGTTTATATGGCAAAGGACATTAGTAACTTAAGAAAACAGTTTGGATGCCATTATGAAATAAACCATTGTAAGAACAAAGACTGGTGGAAATGATGCACGATAAAAACCCGAAAAGAGAATTGAAATGCTGATAATGTTTGTTTTGGTTGCTTATAAAATAAGCAGTTGTGTATTCAAGTGCAAAAAAAATCTGTCTGGGATATCAAATCCTTCACAGATAGCAAATTGTGAAAGAGTCTATTGAATGTAGCGGAAATTGTGCATCCTGAAAAGATACAAGCACGTGCAAATATGAGTGTAACCAGAAATACTGTTGCTCAGTGTACTGAAAATATGGCTATGAAATTAAAAAGATGTTATGATGAAAAATGTTGAAAACCTGTGGCATTTGCTCTTGCAGCTGATAAGTTTTCAGACTTAGTAATGCTTATGTAACATTAGCTCTATTTATTCACTAGGGGTAGAGAATTTTCCTACAACTGAAAATCTTTTGGACAGGGTACCTAATGACAGGCATAACACCAGGAAGTAATTTATTTTTTGGGGAATAGAAGAAACTTTTGAACAATTTAATGTAGGAGATTCGTGGGCCTGTAGATGCTGCTCTTGGGATAGAGGCTGCAATAAACTTAAGTTCCATGGGCAAGTTATGGAGGGACACAGACTTTAAATCTATGCATTTGTATTATTCAGCAGGAACTGCTTTCTGCTAGAAGTTAAAAATGGAACACATCACGGATGTAATGCTCACTGCTGTGAACTGGTTCCCCCCCTGGGGCTTTAGCCAGTGCTTGGTGCGGCTGTTTGAGGAATTGTTCACATAACACAGTCGTCTGCTTGCTACACGCAGGGTAGTGTTACAGTTTGATGTAATTATGAACTCCAAAAATCCATATTGAATCATGCTTGTAAACTGATCTGTTTATCTGGGCATGATTGGGTTATGATTAGGGCATTGAGCCCCGCCCCTCAGTGGGTGTGGCCTCAAGTGTAAAAGGCAAGGCAGAAGATTTGAGAAGCAGATTTTTGAGATGCAGTTCTGATTTGGAGAGGGCCATTCGCCTGATAGTCTACAGCTGACCTTGTGGAGGAAGTACTAAGCCCGGAGAGAAATGCAGCCCCTGCAGGAGAGGAACCCAAAGGCCTGAGCCCTAGCAGACGTCGGCAGCTGTCTTGCTCCAACACGTGGGCTTTGGTGAGGGAAGAAACTTATGCTTTGTGGCCCTTTATAAAGACCAACCAATTATTGGTATATTTTGCAAAGGCACTTCTTTGACTGACTAATACATGTAGGTAGCTTAGTCATGGCACAGTGTCAAGGAGAGTTGGTCAAGGCTGAAAGAAATGAACTTATTCACATCGTCTGAGGAAAACAACCTTTGCCTGTGTTAGCCAGCAATTGGTCTTTTGG
>PVKH010041611.1:0-10919 GCA_004027955.1 Chaetophractus vellerosus
GGAAATGAAATCAGTAGGTACTCAAAAACACAGTGGGATCTGTACATACCTAGTAATAAATTACCTCAGAACTTACTGACTAAAACAATAAAATCATATAATTTTTTACTCATACTTTCTGTGGATAAAGAATTTGGGAAGGACTCAGCTGGGTGGTTTTGGCTTAGCAACTCTCATGCAGAGGGATGGGACAATGGAGCAGTGGTGGCTGGCTGGGCATTTTCCTCTCTTGTTATCCTAAAACTTTTACATGTGATCCCTTCACAGGGGCCAATCTGGGATTCTTCACAGTGTGATGATGTCTAGGAAGTTGGACTGCTCATGGTCACCCAGTGTATTAGTCAGCCAAAGAGGTGCCTTTGCAAAATATACCAATAATTGGTTGGTCTTTATAAAGGGTATTTATTTGGGGTAGAAGCTTACAGTTAGCAGGCCACAAAGCACACGTTTCTTCCCTCACCAAAGTCGACGTGTTGGAGCAAAACAGCTGCCAACGTTTGCCACCCGGGGCTTCGTTTCTCTCCGGGCGTAGTGCTTCCTCCACAAGGCCAGCTGTAGACTATCAGGCGAACGGTTCATTCCTCTCCTCCTGGGGCGTCCTCTCCAACATCAGAACTGCTTCTCTAAAAATCTGCTTCTCAAATCTTCTGCCTTGCCTTTTACACTTCAGAAAACACCCACCGAGAGGCAGGGCTCAACACCCTACTGATGCAGCCCAGTCAACGCCCTAATCATAACCTAATCATGCCCAGATGAACAGATCAGTTTACAAGCATGATCCAATATGGATTTTTGGAATTCATAATTAGATAGAACTGTCAAACCATTATACCCAGTGACATTTCCACTGCACTTGATTGTTTAATGCAGTCAAGGGCAACCAGATTAAAAGAGAAAGGACATAGAACACCACTTTTGATAGAGTTGATGGGCAAGTGTCAAAAATTGGAGGCCATATTTTTAAATTATCATGCTTACTAAAAGGAAAAATGAGAGCTAGAAGCCGGGAAATATTTATTGTTCTCTGTCAGGGCACCTCTGGCCTCTTTTTTTGTTTGTTTGTTTGATTTTTTTAAAATAAATAGATGCAAGAAGCTCCTTTAGTATACCTACTGTGCTGATGTTCTTGCTGCAATTTCTTCATACTATGTGTGGTTTCAGGAAAGGGTTTTACTTTTAACAATATCAAAGAAAGAATTTTCTATTTCCTTCTTGGATGCAAATATTCTTGCTGACCTGATTTTGTGATAATCAGGGTGGGCTAAACATTCACTATATTAGAAACCATGCATGTGTTCCCAGACTTAGTTTTTCTCCCTAGGTCTGGTTTTTAGAATGCTGGTGATAAACTAAGCCTGATTTATTATATGACCATCCTGTATGGGAAAAGACTGTAACTTTGGGTATCTTTGGGCAACCTTAAGAGACATAGCAGGGGGACGGATGTGGCTCGGGTGGTTGGGCGTCCATCTCCCATATGGAGGGACCTGGATTCGATCCAACATGGGTGAACCTGGAGAATATTATGTTCAGTGAGGCAAGACAGACACAAAAGGACAAATACTATATGATTGCTCCATTATGAATTAAATATATTGTGTAAACTCATGGAGTTAACTAGAATATGGGTCACCAGAAAATAGAATGAGGTTAGAAAATGGAAAGCTGAGGGTTAACCTGTGCAGAAATGGTAAAAAGGTTGTTTGTTAATCTTTGGAAATGAAAAGAAAAGAAATCACAACACAGTGTTTGTAACTAGCAGTGTTATTATATGGGTATTACAGTGGCTGAATGGGCAAGTCTAAGGTCATGTATATTACTAAAAGAAAAGCTAAAAAATGTAACATGGGAATGTATGGCATAGTAATACCACATGTGGAATATGAATATGGGTAATATAGCATATATAAGACTTTTTCTTTGAAACTTGAACAAATATATGTTAATGTTACAAAATGTTACTATCAAGCAAAGAAAAAAAACCATTATGCTACATGAAAGAGACCAAACACAAGGTACTATATATTGTATGATTCCATTTGTATAAAATGTAAATATAAATCAATTTATAAATATGGAATTAGATTAGTGGTTATGTAGGGTTGGGGAAGGATGGAGGGATTGAGAGGTGACTGCTAAGGGGAGTGTGGAGTTTTTCTTTTTGGAATAATGAAATTGTTCTAAAATTTTTTGTGGTGATGAATGCACAATGTTGTGATTATTATACTAAAAGCCACTGATTATACACTTTGGATAGATCATATAGTATGTGAATATATCTCAATAAAACTGCTTAATAAATAAATAAATAAATATGGAAGAATAGCCAGAAATAGAGCACAGGTGTGGCTCAAGCAGCTGAGCACCTGCTTCCCACACGGGAAATCCCGAGTTCGTTCCCTGGTGCCTCCTAAAATCAAAATCAAACAACAAGGAAACAAACGAAAAAAAAAACAACTCAGGGGAACTGATGGGGCTCAGTGGTTGGGCTAGTCACTAGCTTCCCACATGCAAGGTACCAGCTTCAACCCCCAGCCCCGGCAGCTTAAAAAAAAAAAAATCAGAAATAACAGCTATGTACAATAGAGGATGTAGAGAAAGACAGAGGTGAAGAATTTTTTTGTTTGTCTGTTTTTTGTTTACTATTATTATTATTATTATTGAAATAATGAAAATTCTCTAATGATGATTGAAGTGCTGAATGCACAACTATGTGATTATACCAAATACCATTGTACACTTTGGATGAATTGTATGCTTTATTAATATGTATCAATAAAATTGATTTGTTAAAAAATTTTTTTGTGATGATGAATGCACAATACTATGATTATATTAAAGCCACTGATTGTACATTTTGGATATATTGTATGGTATATGAATATATCTCAATAAACTGTTTTGACTTTTTTTTTTGAAGGGTAAGGGGCCCCGAATAGGCAGAAACATCTTAAAAAGGAAGAATAAAGTTGAAGGACTCTCACTCCCAGACTTTAAATCATATTACCTGGCTACAGTGATATTGGCATGGTTCAGAAACAGACCCTCACATACATGCTCAAGTGATTTTTGACAAGGTTGTCAAACCCACTTAGCTCTGTCAGAACAGTCTGTTCAACAAATGGTACTGGAAATCCATATCCACTTGGAGAACTGGATACCTACATCCACAAGAAAGAGGATCCCTACCTCACACCTTATATAAAACATAAGTAAAAATGGATCGAGACGTAACTATAAGCTACAACCATAAAACTCATAGGAGTGTAGGGAAACTACTTCAAGACCTGGTGGTAGGTGGTGGTTTCTTAAATCCTACACCTAAAGCAATTGCAATGAAAGAAAAAATGGGACCTCCTCAAACTTTTGTGACTCAAAGGACTTTGTCAAGAAGGTGAAAAGCCACCCCATTCAATGGGAGAAAATATTTGGAATATTTGGAAATCACATATCTGATAAGGGTTTGATTTCCTTATCATATAAAGAGATTATACAATTCAAAAATAAAAGAGCAAGCAATCCAATTTAAAAATGGGCAAAAGACTTAAATAGACATTTCTCCAAAGAGGAAATACAAATGGCAAAAAAGCACACAAAAAAATGTTCAATATCACTAGCTATTACAGAAATGCAAATCAAAATGCCAATGAGATATCATCTCACACCTCACAGAATGCCTATTATTAAAAAAACAGAAAACAGTAAGTGCTGGAGAGGATGTGGAAAAATAAGAACACTGTTGGTGGGAATGTAGAATGGTGCAGCCTCTGTGGAAGACATTTGGCAGTTCCTCAGGAAGCTAAATACAGAACTGCCATATGATCCAGCAATCCCTCTACTAGGAATATATCCAGAAGAACTGAAAACGGTGACACGAACAGACATCTGCACACTGATGTTCATAGTGACATTACTCATAATTTCCAAAAGATGGAAACAACCCAAGTGTCCATCAACTGATGAATGGATAAACAAAATATGGTATAGACACACGATGGAATACTATGCTGCTGTAAGAAGAAGTGAAATTAGGACACATATGAGAACATGGATGAACCTTGAAGACATTATGCTAAGTGAAAAACGCCAGACATAAATGGATAAACACTGTATGGTTTCACTAATGTGAACTAAATACGAAGAATAAACACCTAGACTATAGGTTACTAGGAGATAGGATGAGGATCGAGAAGGGATATGGATGCTCAGTGTATGTAGAATTTTCAATTAGCTTGATTGTAAAAGTGTGGAAATGGATAGAGTAGTTGGTAACACATTATAGTGAGTAGAACTAACTCTACTGGTCCATAAATGGGATTGTGGCTCAAAGGGGTAGTTTAGGGCTATAAATGTCAATTGAAAGAAAACTAGAAATCTAGGGACTGAAAACAGTGAACCAAGAGCTGAATGAGGTTAATAATACAAATACAAGAATGTTCTTCTATGAACTAGAGCAAATGTACATCACTATTACAAGGTGATAAGACTATGGTGATGCAAGGGAAAAATACAGTTAGTGTAACTTATGGACAATAGTTAACAGCAATATTTCCTTCTTTTTTGGGGGGGGGGTGGTTTTACTTTCTCCAGTACTGCTCTCTACTTTCTTTCTTTCCAGCTTTGACACTTCTCATAAGGATGGAAATGGTTCTGTTTAGTGCGTGGGCCCTGCTGGGCTTGATCACTTGCATAGGCTTACCAAAAGGAAGAATGAGAGATAGAGTATGGGGAATATTTAGTGTTCTCTGTTGGGGCACCTCTGGCTTCTTAAGTATTCATGCACCCTACCCCAAACAGAAACACACACACACACACACACACACACACACACACACATACACACATACTGTTCAGGAAATTATCTCAAGGCACTACTCACTTTCTCCATCCAGCCCAAAGCTCAAAAATTTCTGAGAAATGCCATTTCTTCAGAATTAATTCTAAGGATGAGTTCTAAGGATTGTGGAATCTGTAATATCAAAGATACCCACCCCAATATTCATGGAAGATTGAGAACAAGACAACTTTAATAAATAATCTACTATTTGGAAAAGAGAAGATTTGAAAACATTCAGTTGTCCATCACAAACATCAAACCCTGCTTGGAAGAAGGCTCTTTGCCTTGGTAGGGAGTAATTCCTTGGTTAAGCCAATCTTTTCAAACTGGCTCTTCTCTCAACCTGACTCTGTTCTCCAGAAGAAAATACCTTTTCTATTTTCCTTCATAACCTCTGCTGGCCACCTTGCAGGTTCTCCCTAGTGCCTCAGGCCTAGTGCCCCTCTGTCAATGGCTATTAGAGAATATGCATGTTTGATGACCTGAGAATCACTTTGGAGCAGGAACAATCACAGGTTTATTTCATCAGGTTGCAATTTATTTTGCAATACATTTTCCTCCAAACTTTAGTTGTGGCAGGGGACAATTCCGGTGTGGCCTTTCCCTGGAAACCACAAATATATCCTGTACTCAGGATTAAATGCATCAGCCCTTCGAGAAAAAACACAATGCCCTAGTTGATAAGGGGACTTCCAGGAGGATACATTCCTTCCCCTATTTTCCAGGGAATATGTAAATATTTATTGGAGACAGTCTGTTTAAGGTGGGCATGTTTCATGGCATCCAGTCCACACCCTTGGCATATCTGTCCCTAGTTCCATGCCTCTGTGCTTCTATTGGCACCCCCGCCTCCTGAACTGGACTGGGTTGGCATCTCTTTAGGTGTCTTTCATTCTGACTGACATTAGTAGTCTCTCTTCAACTTGCTTCCAGTCAGTTCTATGTGGCATAGCCATTCCCAAAGATCTCGTTTAATTACAGTTCTTAAAATTGCTGAATCACCTTCTTTTATTTGATGGCTCCTGAGCCTAATCTATCATCCCTCACTGTTCCACAAAGGGTACTCCCTTGAGGCACCTCTGCAACCATGTGTTCCTGTGGGAAGGAAAACACCTTAATCTGATTTTTGCTCTGGGCCTGCCTTGAGCTGTAATCTTACTTCCTGCTGTTTAGATACAGAAACAGCTGGCACTTCCAACCTGGTGAGAGCTCAATGCTTCTGAACACCCAATCAATTTAAATTCCAGGCCACTGGTAGACAGAGCCTCCCTTACCAGAGCAAGTTTCTTTTCTAACTCTGCTTGCAAAATAATTAATTTTAGTTGAATATCTCTTTCATTGTATCTTGCTGTATTAGTCAAGTTTCTCTCGGGAAACAGAATCAACAGGAGCTCTCGGTCAATAATATGAGATTATATAAGAGTCTCACACGACCGTGGGGATACACAAGTCCAGGTTTTGCAAGCAGGCTGCAAGCCAGGGGCTCCAATGGAAGTCCAATGAAGGTCCTTGATGAGTTTCTGGGAGAAGTTGGCAGTCCAAAGATGAGCTGGGAAATTCTCTCTGAATGTTGAAATCACTTTTCCTTTTAAGGCATTCAACTGATTGGATAAAAGTGTCACCCTTGGCTTAAAAAAGGTCACCTTATTACAGGACTATAATAATTTCCGTGTCCATTCTAGTTATTAAATAATTGCTAAGGCAATTCCAAAATAAACTTATACTGGGTTTTGAGCTAAGATGATATTTTTTAAAATCCTATAAAACACTGCCTTAAATAAAAGAGCTGCTTGTTTCTCTCTCAGGTATCAATTAAAGATAAATGATTTATGGCAACAGATTTTAAGAAGAGACTTAAAATTGCTCCCATCACTTCCATCCATTGTCCTTTGACCCTAATTTAATTACATTGATTAGACCCAGCAAGCTGCCAAGGTTAGATAGCCATGCATCCAGCTAAAATTTTAGGTTTTCTATCAGAGAATGAATAATAAGAGATTATTTGAAGTTTCCATCACCACAAGGAAAAAAAAAAAGTAACATTTTATTTTGAGAACTAAACCAAATGATTCTCAAATTGACCTGGAATAATAAACATGTGAGGATAATTATAGAATTCCTGAAAATAAAGGACTTGGGAAGAGTATGGGAAAGGAGCTTGTCCTAAATATATTTAGATATATTAAATAATTAAAAGAGTATGTTGCTGATACAAGAATAGACAAATAGCTTAAAGGACAAAATACATAGATTTATATCTTACTATTTATAAGAACATGGCATATGGTAAAGAAATTTCAAATCAGTGGTGGGACGATGTTTTATTAAATAATATATATTTAAAAATTTAACACAATATAAAATTATAAAAGCTCTAGAAAAATATATAGTTGGATGTGTTTGCATGGTTATTGAATCTGGAAAAGTTTTCTAAGGGTGATAAGCTAAGATAGAAACCACAGAAGATAATATTGATATAAGTAAGAGACAACATTTGCAGGCAAACACATCACCATAAGCCTTATTAAAATATAAATAAAAACCTGGAAAATATGTATAACTTATATAATATATAAAAGATTGGTATCTTCAAAGAGTGCACATTTATTTCAAATGAGTAAGAAAGAGGTCAACACTCTTGAGGAACAATGGCGGAGAACATGAGACAAATCACAAAATAGTAAATAGAATGTTCTAGAAACTTATATAAAAAATCTTAAACTTTACTAGTTATGGAAGAAACAAAACATGAGATAATTTTTCAACTAAGAGTGGGTAAATTATTAAATTATCTAATATTGGAAAGCTTATGGTAAAATGGTAACAGACGTCCTGTGGAAGGATGCTTAATTTTATAATTTTTGGAGATAACATGCTAATATATATCAAAATCCTTAACATAACAATTACGGCTTTTGGAGACTTATAAAAATGAGTAGAATTGTGCGCATTTATAAAGCATATGTTTAAGAGTGTTCATGAGACTACTTTAAAATAGCAAAACACTGCAACTTCTAGCAGTTCTTCAAACAGGAAAATGTGTGACGCATGCATACAATGAAATCATGCAAAACTCTTAAAAGGTATGCTCTACTTGCATATTAATTTACACAGAATTATACTAAGGATTTTTAAATGGATAAATTTACAACACCATTTATAAAGTACATGTGTGTATAGACATATATACATATATGCACTAACGTACACACATACACATACATATGTCTATATAAAACATATATATGTTTTTTTCTCTGAGATGATATATATTTAAGGAAGTTTATAGACTAGGACAAAATAATTAAGTTTATCGAATTAACTAGCTGAAGCAAGGAAAAGGGAATAATCTTGTGAATGAATTCTCTGTTGAAATATTGTCTTAGTTGTGCCTGAGCCTCTAATCACAAATGCCACACAAAGGTTTGGCATAACAACAGGAATTTTTTGACCCACGTTTTCAAACGTCAGAAGTTAAGAACAAGGTGTTGGCCAGAAGTCGTGCTTCCTCCCTGGTCAAGACATTCTGGCGAACTGTTGAACCTTGGGGTCCTTGGATTTCCCTGCCCATGGTAATAGCCTCTCCTTCCTCTTCTGCCTTCTGGCTCCTCTCGTGCCTTTGTTTCCCTATATCTGAATTCCTTCAGCCTATAAAAGATTCTAGTAGTCAGATGAAGGTCCAGCCTCATTCTGTTGGGTCACACTTAACTAAAAAAACCATCCTCAAGAGATTCTATTTACAATGCATTCACACTCACAGGAATTAAGGTCAAGAACAAGAGCAAGAACATGTCTAAACTGGGGGATATAATTCAATATATTATAAAATTATTATAAAAGATATCTTTTTGCTATAGTTGAGTATTTATACTTATATTAGATTTACATCTGAATTACATTCAGTCAAGAAAGATGAATATGAATAATATTTTCATTTGAACTCATTTATGACATATAATTTAAAAAAATTTTAAAGCTTTAGATTAAATAAATGTTATGTCAAAAATATAAGGTATTCCCATATACCTCATCCTCTTGCCCTCCCACACTTTCCCACATTAGTGATATCTTTCATTAGTGTGGAACATTTGTTACAATTAATGAGCACATATTGAATACTTTTATTTGCTTTAAATGTTCATTGCGAGTAAAATTTTTAAAAATTATTATATAAATATAAAGTTGAAATATATTTTGAGTGACTCTATTTTTCTGCTTCTATTCTATAGCTGGACTAAAATTAACCCTGTCATTACATTCTATTATGTCCATCTTTCTTTTGAAATGCACAAGGTAAGTCACCTAGTTATGTGAAAGCTTGATAACCTAATGTAACAAACTCGAACATCAGAAATCATCTAAAATCTTTTATGTGACAATTGGCTCACAAATGCCTGCCTGGGCAGATGGTGTTGGTTTTAAAAGAAAGACATAGTTTGCCTGGAGAATTTCAGAGAAATCTGGGCATGATTTTCAAACTCTGGTAAAGGAGAAAGGTGTCATTTCCTTGACAGCCCCAGCGGTTTCCCTGTTACTACTTGCATGACAGATGCCATGAACAGATTGATGTGTAAAGAAAGGAGAGGTACAAGAAAATCATACATTAAAACTCATTAGCTGGAGATAGACATGCTCTGCTGGGAGCCACTCAGAAGCATTTTTTGATGTATAGAGAATGTTTAACATGGTTAATATATGTGATTTTTAATGTGCTGGGACTAGATTTACATGTGTAGTGCTTGCCTAAATGGAAAGGAAAAAATATGTGCTTCAACAGCAAGTAGATTTCCATGAATATGTAGCAGAAGTGAATCAAACTTAAATACAACATTCAATATAAAATGGTCTTTATTGTTTCATTTATTTATCCTCTTGGCCTGAGTCTATGGAACTAAAATCAAGCTATGGAACTATTCATTACTGTCAAGAACACATAAACAAATACATAAGCCAAAAAAATAAACACGACTGAATATATAACATCATGTAGAAAAAAATTCAAAGCCATATTTTTTGCATTTTTATTGACTTTCATTTATTTTCATTTTCTCCTATAATTTTAAACTAGGGAGTGTCTGATCAGTTTGTGAAAATGAAGTAATAATACTTTTTGCTAAGGTTGTTGCATCATTGAGGTTGTTTTTTTTAAAAAAAAATGCTTTCTTTATTGGGGAAAGTGCTAGAGAAATGATTGTTAGCTATTAACCCAAAGGATGGTTTAATACATTAACAGATTTGTAGATTTCTGGTACCTACACATGGCTCAAATGAGCATCTTCATTCACAACAAGAACCCAGTTCCTCAGCACTAAATAGTGATACTCTGGCGTCAATCACGATAAGCACTGTTTAAAAACCAAGTGCTCTGCTTAAGGTCAGTTAGCTCTCCTTAGGAAAGGCAATCATAGGTGACACATCAGCAATCAACCATCACACTACAGCCCCTGCAAGCCGCAGAAGGGAGAACTGATAGAAATTCCAAGCTGCATTTTTCACACACATAAAATGCCAAAACTAATTTTTCTAAACAGTAAGCAAATATGCTCCATTATTCACCACAATGAACCTCCTGTGAATAGTTTCTACAAATTATTTATAGGAATGGATGAAGTACAATCTTAGGCTGACCAAGGTAAATGTTAATGGACAATAATAGAGCATAAAACAATCTTCATCTTCAATTTCCTCTTTAACTTGCTTCCATTCTGAATATTACTCTTCTTAGTGGAAAAAACAGAAGCGCAACAGAATACACTTATTTCTGTTTCTTCTTTGTCATCTTTTAACCTCACAACACTTTGTCCAGGCAACGTATGCATCACTTCTTAGTAAGTTGTCTCAAGATGCTGACCCCAACTCTGGGCCTTCACCGAAAACTGACTCCCCACCTGTGATGGCTAGGCTAATGTGTCAACTCGGCCAGGTAATTGTGCCCAGCTGTTGGGTCCAGCAAGCCTGGGGCTAATTGCATCTGCATCAATCAGCAAGATTGGATGAAGAATGGATGACGCTGTTATCCATTCAGTTGACTGCTTATAAAAGGGAACTGATTTCAACATTCGGAGAGAATTTCCCAGCTCGT
>PVKH010041612.1:0-10918 GCA_004027955.1 Chaetophractus vellerosus
TTGAGCTTACAGTTAAGAGCAAGGCACTTTACTCTCCATGTGTTATATCTCAATAAAAAATAAACTTAAGAAACTAGAAGATTCTGTAGGGAAACCTCTTTGAGAGCTTGGGGTAGGTGGAAGCCTCTTACACCTTACACCCAAAGCTTGAGCAACAAAAGAAAAAATAAATAATGGGACCTCCTCAAAATTAAACAGTTTTACACCTCAAAGGACCTTGTGAAGAGGGTATAAAGGCAGCCTACTCAATGGGAAAAAATATTTGGAAATCACATGTCTGACAAGAGTTTGGTATCCATGATATATAAAGAGATCCTACAACTCAACAATAAAAAAACAAACAACCCAATTAAAAAATGGGCAAAAGACATAAGTAGATTTTTTTTCTAAAGAAGAAATACAAATGGCAAAAGAAAAAAAAACATGAAAAATGTTCAACATCACTGGCCATTAGGGAAGTGCAAGTCAAAGCTACAATGAGATATCATTTCATACCTACTAGAAGGGCGACTATTATGAAAAACAGAAAATCAGAAGTGTTGGAGAGGACGTGGAGAGATGGGAACGGGGCTCACTGTTGGTGGGAATGCAGAATGGCTCAGCTGCGTGGTCTGCGTGGTCGTTCCCAGGAAGTTAGATAAAGATCCGCACTGTGACCCGGCAATACCACTAGTGGGTAGACACCCAGCAGAACTGAGAGCAGCGACACGAACAGACATCCGCACACCCGTGTTCATAGCGACGTTATTCACAAATGTCGAAAGATGGAAACAACCCAGGCGTCTGTCAACTGACAGAGGGATACACAAACTCTGGGATGTACGCAATATGGAACATCGTGCATCTGTAAGAAGAAAGGAAGTCGTGAAGTGTGTGACAACATGGAAGAACCTGGAGGACGTGAGGTTGAGCGAAGCAAGCCAGACGCTAAAGGACAAATAAGTCACCAGAAAATAGAGTGTGGTTAGAAAACGTCGAGCTGAGGTTTAATCTGTGCAGAATTAGTAGGGAGGCTGTTTGTAAATGCTTGAAAGCGTGCGGACCTGGTGGGAGCACGTCACAGGGTTTGTAATTAGCAGCACTAGTGTACGGGTGCGAGAGTGGTTGAAAGGGAGAGCCTAGGGATGTGTGTGTCACTGGGGAGTCACGTGGGACTGTGGCACGGCGAGCACTCTTGTGAAAATGAGTACGGTTAACAGTGCACATATAAGAATGTTTTTCTCTGAAATAGAACAAATGTACGTTAATGCTACAAGAGATTAATAACAGGGTGATATTTGGGCAAAAATACAACCAAGACAAACTATGGACAGTAGTGTATAGTAACATATTAGTAATCTTCTATCAGTGGTAAAAAAGGGAGCATGCTAAGTGAAAGAAACTAGACAAAAAGGACCACATATTGTTTGACTCCATGGATACAAAATGTAAATGCAAATCCATTACCGAGATGGAAATAGATTAGCAGCTATGTATGGCAGGAGAAGGACGGAGAGATCGAGAGGTGACGACTAAGGGGTAGGGTTTTTGTGTTTGTTGGGTTTTGGTTTTTGTTGTTTTTCCATTTTCTTTTTTTTTTTGGAGTAAGGAAAATGCTCTAATACTGATTTAAGTGATGAATGCAGAACTCTGTGATTATCCCAAATTCCACCGTTCCAACCCAGCTCCTGAAGGCGCAGATCAGGAAGGCTGCAGGACCAAAGCACACACTCGGCACAGCGTCAGACATAAGCTTTATTGACTGGGACTTACGGACAGAAGAAATTCTCCGGTGGCGGCAGGCCGGGTGGCGGAAGTAGCGCTCCGCAAAGAGGAGGGAAAATGAGGGCAACATAAAGGGTCTCAGAACAAAGACAGTTCATAACAGAGTTTCTGCTAGGTCCACATGAAACACATAAATGGGGTCCGGTGACATTATTGTAGGAAGGAAGCGTACAGCCTGTTGAAAACTACAGTCTACCATACCACGCGGACGTTGTTTCCCCGTGGGGAGGTCTGTTACATTTTGACTTGTAGTCCTGGGACATGCAGGCGGCTGCTTGTTGTGGGCTGGGTTTCCCTTGGGGAGGGGAGCCAGGGCCCAGAACCCACTGGACCCCCACAGCCACTGACTGCACACTTTAGATGAATTGTATGGTTTATGAATACGTTTCAATAAAATTGATTTAAAAATCTATGAAGTACTAGTTAAGAGAAGAAAATCAGACGGTTGTGATGGTAGGAAAATAAGACAAGATCTTTGCAGATGCAAGCTATTAACCTTGCCTTTAGACACCAAACCCTGTTATTCTACATACAAATAAGACTTGCTCCCAACTCTGAATAGGCAAGATACCTTGGTTATACGTTCACTTTATCGAGAGCACTCAGCTCAGCGTAAAGTAACACACCCTTATGCTGACTACTTGATTGCTTTCAGTCTGCCTCACACGGCTGTGAGATCTGGAGGAACTACAGAAACCAAAACCTAGCTAAGTCCTAGTCTGTACAAGGTACTCAGTATATACGTCTTAGTGAATGAAGCACCTGGTAATAAATTACAGCATTCTGCATGTGAAATGATTGCTGAGGCTTGAGGATAGCTCAGAAGAAAAACAATCCCTGACCCAGGGTCGACCAAGAAGACAACATAAGACGCTCCAGGGTGTCAGTGCCCCACAAAGTCTTTGAGCAACTATCAAGCCTGGCAAAGCCATCTTCCTCAGAGTCCTGTAAAACACCTAAAGGGTTGCAGAAGCTGGGCCACTGATGAATCAAAAAGACTGTTCTAGTCAGCCACAGGGTGCTTTTGGAAATATACCAAAAATTGGTTGGTCTTTATAAAGGGTATTTATTTGGGGCAGAAGCTTACAGTTACCAGGCCACAAAGCATAAGTTTTCTTCTATCACCAAAGTCCATGTGTTGGAGCAAGACAGCTGCTGATGTCTGCAAGGGCTCAGGCCTTTGGGTTTCTCTCCAGGCTTAGCTTCTGTTTCCTCCACAAGTTCAGCTGTAGACCATGAGGCTCTCTATGCTTTGCATCTCTCCACAAGACCAGCTGTAGACTATCGGGCGAACAGCTCACTTGTCTTCTCCTGGAACATTCCTCTCCAACATCAGAACTGCTTCTCAAATCTGCTTCTCCAATCTGCTTCTCCAATCTCTGTCTTTTGTCTTGCCTTTTATACTTGAGACCACACCCACCGAGGGGTGGGGCTCAACGTCCCACGGACCAGGCAGTTAAAGCCCCGATCATAACCTAATCATGCCCAGATGAACAGATCAGTTTACAAGCATGATTCAATTTATATTTTTGGAATTCATAATTAGATAAAACTCTCAAACCATTACAAAGACACAGCTTTAAAAAGTGGTAGAAGCAGCTCATGGTGCCCCTCCTGGCCCCTCCACAAACCCTCCCCAGGACGGTATGAGCCAGTCTGTGCTTTCGTTGTAGGTCCCTGGTCGTGTTCCAGAAGGAACAGGGTAACTTCTATGCATAGTGGGGGTGACTGAGCAGGAAACTCCACTCTGGTTCACCCTCCCAGAACTTGCCCTGAAGGTAGAAGCAGCTAAAACACCTTAAGAAGCAATTAAACCAAAGTGGCATGGGGCAAAGGATGACCTGTTTTAAGTTATAAAAGAGAGTACTTGGGAGAGGGAGAAAGTCTATTTCACAGATGGGGCATTTGAATTCCTTTAAACAGGAGAATTCCTAAGGTCACAAGCAAGCACAAGCATAGGGGAAAAAAATATATGCCCAGAAAAGTTGGAGAGGACCCTACATTTTGCTTTTCCTTCATCCTGATCTTAGTGATAGGAGGGCTGAACTCTAAGGAGAGAACCAGCAATGTAGAGCCCATTTCCAAAGACTATGAAAGGAGTTTTTTACTTTTATTTGTTTGTTTATGTTAGATCCTAGCACTCAGGGGAAAAATCTATCCTAAAACTAACTGGATACAAATGCAATGAACATTTCTATCCAGTTACTTATCTCTTTAAAATATTAAATGTTTTATTAAATGTATATTAAGATATACAGTATACAATAAGAGATTACAAGACAAACAAAGACATAGGAAATGATGACCCATCCAAAGAAAAAAGATAAAATTCCAGACACTACTAACAAAGAAGAACGGACTTTGGACATGCCAGACTTCAAAAAATAATCTTCAACATTCTCAAAAAGATAGAGGAAAATACAGAGGGAGAACTAAAGAATATCAGAAAATCACATAAAAAACAATATGAAACTCTCTCTCTCGAGAGAGAGAGAATTTTTTCACAGGAGCCAAACAGAAATACTGGAGTTGAAGACCACAACAACCGAAATGAAAAATTCCCTAGAGAGTTTCAACAGCAGATTGGAGATGGCAGAAGAAAGACTCAGTGAAGAGGAGTAGAAAGAAAAAAGAATGAAACAGGTGGACAGAGTCTAAGACTTCTAGGTGTCCCAAAAGGAGAAGAAAGAAAGAGGCAGAAGGAATATTAAAAAAAAAATGGCAGAAAACATCCAAAATTAAATGAAGGCTATAAATATCTACATTCAAGAATCCTAACACATTCCTGACACATGGCAGCCAAACTGTCAATTGCCCAGTACAAGGATAGTTCTGAAAACCACAGAAGAAAAACAATGTGTTATGTACAAGATTGTGCTGAGTTCTCATCAGAAACCATGGAGGCAAGAAGACAGTAGGATAAAATATTTAAAGTGCTAAAAGAAAACAATTGTCAACCAAGAATTTTATATTTGGCAAGACTGTATTTAAAAAATGAGGGAGAGATCAAGACATTCCCAGATAAACAAAACCTGAGGGAGTTCATCACCACTAGACCTGCCCTATAAGCACTGCTTCAGGGGTCCTTCAGACTGAAAAGAACAGACACTAGACAGTGAATTGAACAGCATAAAGAAATAAAGATCTCCAGGAAAGGTAAGCAAATGGGTAATTATAAATGCTAGTATTATTGAATGGTATATTTTTTTTGTATTTACCTGCCCTTTTTACTTCCTAAAGGTTCTAAAATGCAAATGTATAAAAAGCTATGGTTTTAGACATAACAATGTACAAAGATATAATTTGTAACAATTATAACAAAAAGATGGGGGCATTGAGTGCATAGGAATAGTGTGTGTGTATTGTATTAGTGTTAAGTTGGTATCAAATAAAATCTGACTGTTACAGATTTAGGACCTTAAATTTAAGTCCCAAGGTAACCACAAAGAAAATATCTGAAAAAAAATATAGAAAAAATGAGAAGGGCTCAAAATGATACATTAGATAAAGTAAAATAAATATGAAAGTAGGCATAAGTGGAAGAATTGAGGGACAAAAATTATATAAGCCTTCCGTAGACTAAACAGCAAAATAGCAGAGGAAAGTCCTGTATTATCAGCAGTTGCTTTAAATGTAAATGGATTAAACTCTCTCAGCAAAAGGCAGAGATTGAAAGATGGGTAAAAAACCATGATCAAAATACATACTATTTAAAAGAGACACACCTTTTATTCAAAGACACAAGTAGGTGGAAATTAAAAGGATGGGGAAAATGTACTATACAAATAGTAACCCAAACAGAGCTGGGGTAAGTATAATAAAACCAGCCTAAATAGTTAAGTCAAAGACTGTGATAAGGGAAAAACAAGGTCTTTGTATACTGACAAAAGGGTCAGTTCAACAGAAGGTAACAATTATAAATATATATGCACCTAACAGCAGAGCCCCCAAATATACAAAGCAAATATTGACAGGGATATAAGGAGAAATAGATGGTTCTATTTTAGTAGAACAAGACTTCAATGTACCACTTTCAATAGTGAATATAACATCTAGGCAGAAGATCACTAATGAAATAGAAGACTTAAATGATACTATAAACCAACTAGACCTAACAGACATATATAGAAAACTGCACACAAGAGCAGCAGAATATACATCCTTCTCTAGTGCACATGGGGGAGGATAGCCCATATGCTAGGTCTCAATAATTTTGAGACAAAACAGTCTCAATACATTTAAAAACATTGAAACTATACAATGTATCTTGTCCAACCATAATGGAAGGAAGCTAGGAAGCAATAACATAGGGAAAACAGGAAAATTCACCAATATGTGGAAATTAAACAATACACTGATAAACAATAGATCAAAGAAGAAATCGCAAGTGAAATTAGGGGAATATCTTGAAGAAAATAAAAATGAAAACACAACATACCAAAACTTACGGGATGCAGCAAGAGCAGTGCTGAGATGGAAATTTATAGCTCTAAATGCTTACATTAAAAATAAAATGATCTTAAATTAGAGACCTAACATCATAACTGGAGGATATAGAAATATAAGAAATAACCTCCATCCAAAGTGAGCAGAAGAGGAAAATAAAAAATATTAGAGAAAAGATAAATGAAATAGAAAATGAAAAAAAAAACAATAGGGAAAATTCAATAAATTCAGAAGTTTATTATTAGAAAAGATCAACAAAATCAACAAACCTTTTGCTAGACTGATAAAGAAAGGAAGAAAGAAAGAAAAGAAAGAAGAAAGAAAGAAAGAAAGAAAGAAAGAAAGAAAGAAAGAAAGAAAGAAAGAAAGAAAAGAATAAACACAACTAACCCAAACCAGAAATGAATACTAACCCATAGGCCAACAAATCAGATCACCTAGATGAAATGGACAAATTCCTAGAAACATACAAACTATCTATGCTGACTCAAGAAAAAGCAGATGATCTCAACAGACCAATAACAAGTAAAGAGAGTGAATCAGTAATCAAATAAAAAGACATCCCAACCAAAAGCCCAGGACCAGATGGCTTCACTGTGAAATTTACCAAACATTCCAAGAAAAATTAATACCAATCCTGCTCAAATGCTTCCAAAAAAATTGAAGAGAACATTCCCTAACTCATTCTATGAGGCCAATATCACCCTAATACCAAAGCCAGATAAAGATACCACAGAAAATTACAGATCAATATGTCATATGCATACAGAGGTAAAAATCCTCAACAAAATACTAGCAAACTGTATCTAAGCATACATTAAAAGAATTATACACTATGATCAAGTGGGATTTATCTTAGATGTATAAGGGTGGCTCAACGTAAGAAAATCAATCAATCAAACATTAATAGAATGAAGCTAAGCAACCATTTCAACCAATGCAGACAAGGCATTTAACAAAATTCAGCACCACTCCTTGATTTAAAAAAAAAACACACACACACACACTTAGAAAACTAGGAATAGAAGGAAACTTCCTCAACATGAAAAGAGCATATACAAAAAACCCACAGCTAACATCATACTCAATTTTAAAAGACAGAAAGCTTTACCTTAAGATAAGGGATAAGAAAAAGTTGCCCATTGTCACCACTGTTGTCCAGCATTGTACTAAGTTCTAGCCAAAGCCCAAACCCATTAGGCTGTAACGTGCCTGTCTCTGAGGTCCACAGGTCTGGAGCAGGGCAAGACATGTTGTGGGATCTCACAGAAATCACTTTTGCTCTCTAAGCCTTAGTTTCCTTATATGGAAAACAGGATAATACTAAAATTTATACCCTTAAAAGCTTTTAAAGAGTAATAAATAAGATCAATGTGTATAAAATAACCCATGTAAGGATTATTTCTTAAATGGTATTCAGTAGCCATTGCTTGTTGTTTTTAATATTTTAATAGGTAAGAGAGAGGTAGCATGGTACAGAGTCAGGCATATCTGGTTTCAAATTCTGGTTCTCCCACTTAAACCGGCATGACCTCAGCTAGTTCCTTAAATTTTTCTATCCTTTGTTACCTCAAATGTGACAGGTGAATGGCAACATCTAACTCACAGGATTGTTGTTGGGTTTAAAGAAAACATGTGCAAAAGGCCAGGGACAGTGTCTAGCCTGAGCAGATGCTCCACAGATGGTTTTTAAAGGAAGGAGGTTAAAAAAGGAAGGAAGGAAGGAGGGAGGGAGGGAGGGAGGGAGGGAAGGAAGAAGGAAGAAAGGAAGGACGACACAGACACAGATTGCTTGCCAAATGACTCATTCATTTAAATAACTCACACGTTATTCATATATTCAACAACCTTTTTGAATCTCAGTTCCAACTCTTATTAGCTGAGTGACCTTAATGAAAATAATCAGTCTCCCTCAGCCCCATTCTGTATATCTGCTACATTTAGGTGATATCACCCAATTGCTAAAATTCTTTTGGGAACTGAGATTTTGACGGCAGAAACCTTCTGTAAACCGTGAAGTTCAGTAAATTGCTCGCCTACAGCAGCAGTAGGAGAAGAGATAGTGGTGGCAGCACACTGCAAATGCGTTGGTACCAAAAAAACATGGCATTTTTATATTCATAATTTGGAAAACCTCTAAAATAAGCCATTGGAGAATATTCCAGCAATAACACTAATTGCATAAACGGATGACTATCCCTCAAATAACCAATTTGTGTCATATGAGCACTCAAATTGACCAGCACAACTTTGCCATGGTGGCACCATGTTTAGAAACCAAAAAGGGAGACTATAAAGAAGTGCTTCTTTCTGACTTTGCAAAATAAGGACCATCACGAGGGCACATGCTGTCATCAGGCCATTTTCTCTGTAGCACGTGAGCTCCAGAGAAGTATCACAGGTGCCCGGGGGGGTTGACTAAAGGTGACCGCATGGAGCATCTGCACTTCTGAACTCCTTAACGTAGAGTGCAATACGCATTGCAGAAAACACAGACTTTGGAAATACGGGCCCCTGAGTGTGGGTTCCAGCCCCCCACTCAGCTGTGGTACACTGAGCTGAGTGCCTCATCTTGCTGCGAGCCTCATTTTCTCATCTGTGCACTGGGAACACTAGGACCTGAATTTTCAGCAACAAGGCAGATTACAATCCTGAAAACACGCACTACAATGTTTTAGAAATGCTGAGTGAAAGAAATGCATCCATATCTGTGGCTGCCAACAACGAAGAAAGAGTTGAGCATCCGTTGAAGCTGAATCCGTGACTGTGTTGGGCATATTTGTGGATCTCACAAAAGAAGAGGCAGGGGTTTTAATCACTGCAAGGCAATTCAGCCAAGGCCTTGGGCCCATGCAAGATGAAGAGTTGGAACCCGGACTGTGTTAAAGCGAGGACTCTCTTAGGACTACATTCTCAATGATAAGACAGAATAAGAAAAACAGAAAGAAAGAAAAAAGCAATGCAGTACCAAAGGAGCCAGAAAGGAAGATGGTCTTCCTTGGCCAGGTTTCGGAGTTCGGAGGGAACAAAAGCCTCCTCTAAGATTTTGTAACCACAGACGCATCCTCCTATAGTTCTGCTGTTCAAATATACCCTTCCTGCGTGACCCAGGAGCCCCCTAGCTCAAGATCTAACCTAAAGCTGCTTCGGATGCTTGTGGGGGCCAACTACAAACACTTGTGGGTGGGACAAATATTAAAGAAACTTACAATTTAAATTTATATAAAATTTTCTGTAAGAAAATGATGGGGAGAAAGAACTAGTCTCAAATCTTTCTATGAGGTTACTATAATCTTGATACAAAATCCAGACAAAGCCAATCTCATTTAAAAAAAAATCCTGAATATGAAATAAAAAATAGCAATGTATGAAAAATATCACATTGGGAACAAGTTGGGGTTATCCCAGGCATGCAGGGATGGTTTAAAATAAGAAAACTATATCAATGCACTAGACCACATTAGCAGAATAAAGGAGAAAAACCCTGTTATTAGAGTCTTGATAGAAGCAGGAAAAATAGATGTTAAAATTCTGCACTGATTGATAATATTAAAAATCTACATTAGGCATTAACCTGAGAAAGGATGTCTTCTAAAAATCTGCAGCAAATAAAATATATCAGAAGCATTTAAGCATTCCTTAAAGATCCTGATCAAATATCCCTCCCAAAGTAGAATGATGAGAAAGGAAAACAAAAATTATAAAAACTGTTAAGGAAAGAACAAAATCATCATTATTTGCAGATGATATAATTACTTAACCAGAAAAATCTAAGAGAATCTATCACAAATTATTAGAATTTTTCTTCATACAAGATCAAAAAGAAAATAATAAATTGCATTTTCAGTCACCAGCAACAAACAGAAAATACAGTTTTCAAAAGACACAAAAGTATAAAGTACCTAGAAACAAATTCCACAATTGATGTGCAGTTTTACGATGAAAATTATAACACTCTGATGAAAGGCATTATTTAGACCTAAATAAATGGAAAGAAATACTATATTCACAGTTAGGAAGATTTAATAACATAAAAATGTCAGCTTTCCCCAAAATAATCTATAAATTTCAATGCCTTTCCTGTCAAAACTACACAATTTTCACGGAACTTGACAAATTGATTCTAAAGCTTATACAGAAGGAAAAAAGAGTTGAAGATATCCAAGATAAAATTCCAAGAACAGGGTAAAACAACTTACACTGTCAGAGCTTAAAACCTATTATAAAGCTATGATTAGTAAGAAATTGAGGTATGGGTACAAGGATAGACAAATGGACCAGAAAAAAAAAACCACAATGAAAACATAAAACAGATTATAGAGCTCAGAAATAGACCCAAGCAAATATGGAAACATGACAAATGGCAGAGGTGGCATCTGTAGATCAGTTTTAAAAAGATGCTAAAGAGCACAACCAAAATCAGAGAAGGTTGATAAATTTTCTTATATTAAAATAAAAAATTTCTATGTGTTGAATGACATCATAAAAGACTGGAAAGATAATCCATGGATCTGAAGACCATATTTGCAATGCATCTCACTGATGAAAGATTAATACCTAAGATGCATAAAGAATTCCACATGTTAATAAGAATAAAATAAGCAATGATCATGAAAAAAATTAACAAAAAGTGGAATAGGCAAGTCACAAAAGAGAAAACCTAAGGAGTCACTAAACAAAAAGTCATAAGAGACTATTCTCTACCCAA
>PVKH010041613.1:0-10919 GCA_004027955.1 Chaetophractus vellerosus
GGCTGACCAAAACACTAGTCTATATGACTATGTATGGTTATGAGAAATTTGTGAAAGCATTTTCTAAGCTAAAAGATTACAATATAAATGACTGATCTGAGAAACCTTTCTAAATTAAAAAAAATTCACAAAAGCAAGTGACTTGAAAGGCAAATGTGGCTCAAGTAATTGGGCTCCCTTTATTACCCCCTCCTCGCCCAAGGAAGAAGTTTTGCTTGTGTTTTTCCAGAAAATTTGGAGCATCCCATCTGACTCCCGAGCTGGTGTTTCCGACCAGCACCTTCTTCAGAATCTCCAGTCCCACCCACACCTAATGAAGCTGACCCTGACCCCCTTCCTTATAACCATTCTTTTTCTCCTACTCTTAGCTCTGGCAATCATCAAGTGCATCCACAGACAGATAAAATGTATTTTATTGCTAACCTTCTGCCACTTTCAGCATCCACAGTACCAACGGCTGCTGCAGCCATGTCCACTCAATTGGGCAATAGTCTCTTCATCAAATGGTTCTGAGAAAACAGGAATTTTATATACAAAAGAATGAAGGAGGATCTTTATATCACACATATATGAAAAATTGACTCAACGTACATCAAAGACCTAAATAAATGATCTAGAACCTCAAAACTCCTCCAAAAAAAAGAGTAGGAAACAGCTACAGAATATTGTTATGCCAAGGTTTCTTAGACATTACACCCAAAGCACAATCAAGAAAAGAAAAAATATATAACTGCCACATCATCAGAATTAAAAGCTTCTGAGCATCAAAGGACTTTAACATGAAAATGAAAAGACTGCCTACTCAATGGGATTAAATATTTGAGAAACACATCTGATAAGGGTTTGA
Source organism: Chaetophractus vellerosus (assembly GCA_004027955.1). NCBI lineage: Eukaryota > Metazoa > Chordata > Mammalia > Cingulata > Chlamyphoridae > Chaetophractus > Chaetophractus vellerosus. The sequence continues at coordinate 848 of PVKH010041613.1, forward strand.
TATTCATAATATATAAAGAAATCCTACTACCCAACATCTAAAAAGCAAACCACCCAATTAAAAAATGGGCAAAGTGACTTCCAGGAAGATGGTGTGGAAATAGGTAGGTATGGCTCAACTCTCACAAAGTCAACAGATGGAAGGCAAAAAACTCTCCAAGGGAACTACTTTGGGGATCTACAGACCAGGAGATTGCTGTGTATTATCCAGGAGGGAGAATTCTGGCAGAAGGTGGAGCATGCTATCTCTTCAATGAGTTTGGCCTTCTAAGCTCCTTTTAAATCTCAAAACAGAGCACAGATAGCAATGAAGTGGCCCCAAGGATAGGGGAGGGGGAATCTGAACAGTCAGGCTGCCATATCCAAACAACCTGTGTAGGAAAGGAAATAGGTCAGTGATGGAGTAGGCAAAGACAGGTTCCTAACCAGACCATGAGATAAGGAAGCCAGGAAACATAGCCAGCAAATGTTAGAAGCCCAATTTGCCTCAAATAAAGTGGGTGGGGAGAGCCAGATAAACTTTAAGAAGCCTACATAATCTGTGGTGTGGGTGTAGCTCGGTGTAGGAATGTCTGCCTCACATATACTAGGTCTGTAGTTTGATTCCCAGTAGCTTCTAAGAGAAGGGATCCAGACAGTGATCCAGTGGGCTGTCAGGCACCCAGCCAGCACCTTATGTCAGGGAACTTATGACTGAGGTGTCTTTTTTTTGTAGGTTTTTTTTATCTGTTATTTTTTATTTTTATTTTTTTTTTTATTTCAATTTTTATTCTTTATTTTATTCATAAAAACAAGGTACCTTACCTGGGGATGGCAGGCTGTAGGATGATTGATTGATGAGTACTGGTAACTTTGGACAGTTCCTAGAGCCATAAGAGGGAAGTCTGTTTCTCCTGGATTGTTTTGGTATGTTTTGTTTGTTGTTTTTCTGGTTCTTTGTTTCCTTTTATTCATTTCCATATATTTTTCTCATTTCTTTATTTCTTTTCATCCTTTCATTTTTCCCTCTTCCATTGATTTTCTTTCATTCCACCTTTTCTTGTTTGGTCATGTTTTTCTTTCTTTCTTTCTCTTCTTCTTTTCAAAATTTTGGTTTTTATTTTATTCTATTTTTTTTCTTGTTTCATTTTCTCTGGTCTTAATACATTTTCAATAGAACACAGACAAATACAAGGATATATAATAAGTGGAAACAAGTGTCAAAATGGATGATTAGCACAAAACAAAGCAAAATAAAAGCCTACAGTAAAAAGAGAAGCTAGCCACCAGAAAAATCCCATCAAGAAACAGATGCCTAGACACCAACAAAAAAGTTACAAGTCATACTAAGAAACAGGGCAACATGGCCCAGTCTAATGAACAAACTAAAAATAAGAGGAAATGCTGAATGTGGAAATAATTAAGGATTTCCAAACAAATATCATGAATCAAGTCAATGAGGTGAAGAAAGAGATAAAGAATATTAAGAAGACACTGGGGGTAAATGCTGAAGGAAACATAAACATACATAAAAGATAATGGATCTGAAGGTGATGAATGAATGGCAAGATGCAAGATATAAAAAATATGCTGGGAACACATAACAGCAGATTTGAAAAGACAGAAGAAAGAATTAGTGACATCAAAGATAGCACACCTGAAATCAAACAAATAGTAGAAAAGATAAATAAAAGAGACAGAAAAAATTCAATGGAGACTCAGGAAATTGAAAGAAACCCAAAATGCATAAACATATGCATTATAAGCATCTCAGAGAAAGAAGAGAATGGAAAGGGAACAGACGGAATAAATGGCTGAATATTTCCCAACTCTTTTGAGGAACATGGGCATACATTTCCAAGAAGTGCAGCACACTCCACACAGTATAAATCTTAACAGTCCTACCCTGAAACATGTCAAATTGTCAAACACTCAAGGCTGTAAGTACTGTCTTGACAATAATAACATTGGATATTAATTGATTAAACATTCTAATCAAAAGATACATTGGTAGAATTGATAAGGAAATATTACCCATCTATATGTTGTCTAAAAGAAACTTACCATAGACCCAGAGATGCAAGAAGTTTGCAAGTGAATGGTTGGAAAATGATTTTACATGCAAATAATAACCAAGAAACCACAGAAATATCTATACTAATATCAGAGAAAATAGACTTTAAATGTAAAATTATTATAAGACAAAAAAGGATAGGGGGCCGGCTGTAGCCCAGTTGGTAGGGTGTCAGTTTTCCACATGGGAGGCCCCAGGTTCGGTCCCCAGGGCTTCCTCAAATGGGCAGACTGACTCAAGAAGGCAAGCCAACGTGGGCAGGGCATGCCACGGCAGGCAAAGGCAAGCCCCCGTGGGCATAAAAGCAAGCCCCCATGGGAAAAGGCAAGCCCCTGTGGGCAAAAGCAATCCCCCACGAGCAAGGGTGAGCCCCCATGAGCAGGTGGGCTGCCACACTGGTGAGCTGACTTTGAAGGTTGCCCCAGCCGGGGGAGACAAGCAGACACAGAGGAACGCAAAGAAAAATGAGCATAGCAAGAACAAGCAGAAGGGGGGGGGATGTATAATAAAAAAAGGATACTATATATTAATAAAAGGAGTAATCTATAAAGAAGAAAGAACAAACATAAATACATATGCACCTAACCAGGATGCCTCAAGATACATGAGGCAAACATTGGAAAAACTAATTGGAGATGCCTCTACAATTTTAATGGGGGACTTTAATATATCATTATCACCATTAGACAGAATCCAATAAATAGACACTTTGATTAATACATTAGATGATCTAGACCTAATAGACATATACAGAACATTACACCAAAATACAGCAGGATATATCTTTTTCTTCAGTGCACATGAATCATTCTCCAGCATAGACCACAAGATAAATCACAGAATAACTCTCAACAAATTCAGAAAGATTGAAATTATACAAAGAATTTCTCTGACCACAATGGAATGAAGCTGGAAATCAATAAGGGGCAGAGAACACAACTAGGCACAAAGATATAGAAGCTAAACAACCAACTCTTAGAAAATCAGTGGGTTAAGGAGGAAATTGCAAAAGAAATCAGTAACTACCTTAAAACAAATGAAAATTAGAACACAACATATCAAAACCTATGAGATGCAGCAAAAGCAGTGCTGAGGGTGGAATTTATAGCCATGAATGCCTATATTAAAAAAAGGAGAAAGACTAAAATCATAGACTTAGCTGGACACCTGGAGGAACTGGAAAAAGAACAACAAACCATTCCCAAAGCAAGCAGAAAGAAGGAAGTAACAATGATTAGAGCTCAATGAAATTGAGGAAATAACTGGAAAAATAAGCAAAACCAAAAGCTGGTTTTGAAGAAGATTAATGAATTTGAATTAACCCTTAGCTAGACTAACAAAGAAAAAAGAAAGAAGCTGCAAATACATAAAAAAAATGAGGGTGGGGAAATTTCCACTAATCCCACAGAAATAGCAAGAATCATAAGAGGTTATTTTGAAAAATGTATGTCAACAAAGACAACTTAGATGAAATGGTCAAATTTCTAGAAACACACAAGCAGCCTACATTGATGAAAGAAGGAATTGGTGAAATCAACAGACCAATCAATTGTAATGAGATGGAATTTGTCATTAAAAAACTCACAACTAAGAAGAGCCCAGGACCAGATGGCTTCACAGGTGAATTCTACCAATCAATCCAGAAAGAAATAACACCAATCCTGCTTAAATTCTTCCAAAAAATATAAGTGGAGGAAATGTTACATAACTCATTCTATATGGCCATCATCACCCTAATAAAAAAGCCACATAAAGACTCTATAAGAAAGGAAAAATATAGACCAATGTCTCTTATGAACCTGGATGCTAAAATCTTTGACAAAATATTTGCTAATCACATGCAACCACACATCAAATGAATTATACATCATAATTAAGTAGATTTCACCTGGGTATTCAAGGATGACTCATCACAAGAAAATCAATCAATGTAATACAACATATAGACAGATCAAAAGAAAAAATCACATGATCATCTCCATAGATGCAGAAAAAGCATTTGGAAAAATACAGAATCTTTTCTGTATAAAAACTCTTCAAAAGATACTAATAGAAGAACACTTATTCAATATGATAAAGGGTATATATGAAACTGCACTGATAACATGATATTCAATGGTGAAATGGACTTAGGCTTTCCCCCTAAGAACTGGACCAGGAAAATAACATACACTGTAAAATGGTCTTATTTAACATTGTTCTAGAAATCCTTGCTCAAGAACTTAGACAAGAAAAAGATATAAAAGGCATAAAAAATTGGAAAAGAGGAAGAAAAAATTTCAATTTCTGCAAACAGCATGATTCTATACATAGAAAGCCCTGAGAAATCTACAGTAAATCTTCTAAAGCTGAAATACAAGTTCAGAAAAGTGGCAAAATATAAGATCAACATGCAAAAATCAGTAGCATTTCTGTACACCAACAATGAGCAATCTGAGGAGGAAATCAAGAAAAAAATTCCATTTATAATAGCAATTAAAAGAAACAAATACATAGGAATAAATTTAACTAAAGATGTGAAGGACTTGTACATAGAAAACTACACAACTTGTTAAATGAATTAAAATAAGACCTAAGCAAATGGAAAAATATTCCATGTTCATGGATGGGAAGACTAAACATCATTAAGATGTCTATCCTACCAAAATTGATTTACAGGATTAACACAATTCCACTAAAAAATACAACAGCATTTTTTACTGATTTTGAAAATCCCATAATAAAATTTATTTGGAAGGGCAAGGGGGCACAAATAGTCAAAATATATATTGAAAAAGAAAAACAAAATTGGAGGAAACATACTACTTGATTTGAAAACATTCTACAAAGCTACAGTGCTCAAAACTGTGTGGTACTGGTACGAGGATAGACATATTGGCAAATGAAACTGAAATGAAAATTCTAATACAGAACTTTCTCACATTTATAGTCAACTGATAACCAACAAGGCCACCATTCACACCCAACATAAGAGAATATTCTCTTCAAAAACTGGGTCTGGGTTGGGGGCTGGCTGTAGCCCAATTGGTAGGGCACCAGTTTAACAGATAGGAGGCCCCAGGCTCAGTTCCCGGGGCCTCCTCGAGTGGGCAGACTGCCTTGAGAAGGCAAGCTGCCGTGGGCAGAGCAAGCCACCATGGGCAGGGCAAGCCCCTGAGAGTAGGGCAAGGCCACCGCAAGCAGGCAGGGTGCCACGTGGTGAGCTGAATCGGCAGGTTGCCGCAGCAGGGGGAGACAAGCAGACACAGAAGAACACAAAAACCAACACAGCAAGAACAAGCAGAAAGGGGGTGATATGTAATAAATAAAAATTAAATCTTTTTTTAAAAAAAGGGGAGCTGAGAGACCTGGATATGCATATACAAAAGAATGAGTCAGGGTCACCATCTCATGCCCTAGGCAAATTTAACTCAAAGTGGATCAAAGAATTTTAAATATAAGAGACAAGACCATAAAACTCCCAGAAGAGAATGTAGGGGATTCTCTACAAGACCTTTAGTAGGAAATTGTTTCATAAAATTTATACCCAAAGAATGAAGAACAAAAGATAAAATAGATAAATAAGCCACCCTCAAAATTTAAAATTTTGCACTCCAAAGGAGTTTGCCAAGAAAGTAAAAAGACAGCGTACTCAGAGAGATTGTTTGGTAACCATCTACCTGATAAGGGCCTAATATCCAGCATATATAAAGGAATCCTACATCTCAAAAATAAAAAGGTAAACAACACATTTAAAAAATGGGCAAAGATTTGAACAGACATTTCTCCAATGAAGAAATACAAATGGGTAAAAAAGCACATGAAATGATACTAAACATCATTAGTTTTTAGGGAAATGCAAACCAAAACTACAATGAGATATTTCCTTACCCCAATTAGACTGGCAGCTATTAAAAAACAGAGGCCTACAAGTGATGGAGAGGATGTGGAGGAATGGGAATACTTATTCTCTGCTGGTGAGAATGTAGAATGTTGCAGCCATTGTGGAGGACTTTTGGTCATTCTCAGGAAGCTAATTATAGAACTTCCATATAAACCAGGAATCCCACTTCTGGGTATATACCCAGAATTGAAGCAGGAACATGAACAGATATACACATATCAATGTTCATAGTGGCATTATTCACTATAGCCAAAAGTTGAAGCAACCCAAGTGTCCATGAATAGATGAATTGAAATTAATTGTAGTATATACATACAATGGAATGTTATTATCTATAAGAAGGAATGGAGTATTAACACATGGCACAACATGGGTGAATATTGAAGACCTTATGTTGACTGAAGTAAGCAAGTCACAAAAGGGCAAGTATATGACCTCACTGATATGACTTAAACAAATTGAACAGACTCACAGAGCTAGAGTCTGGAAGACAGATTTTAAGGAAACAGAAAGGGAGTAGAGAGTGGTGAGCCAATGCTCAATATCAGCAAAATTTATGATAAGGTAGAGAGTGTGGTTGGGCAATGGAAGGAGATGATAGTGGTGCAGTGATGTGATTGGGTTTGACAGTGCTGGAAAGTGATGGGGAGTAAGGTGGGGTTGTGTTGGACTATCCATGAAACTGGAGAGATGACTGTAGGTGAACTCTGGGATTTGTAAGTCTGTGATTAAATGCACAATGGTGGGAAAATTCTTTTGGCAAAAATGGCAGGGAGAATCTTCTGCAGGTCATTAAGGGTGGGGAGATATGCGGGATAGGGTGCTCCTGGAACATGTTTCTATGGAATATGAAAGTGCTCATTTTTTAATAGTGTGTTATCACAGTAGGTGGAGACCCACACAATAAACATGAAAATATTAAACTCTCATAGTGGGAAACCCTGTTATGATCTCAATTAGAGGAGCAGGAATCTCTTGAGAATATAGGCAGTGCCTAATAAAAGAAAACAGACTGAAATGCCAAGACCTAAATATTATTGCATGTAACTATGAATCTTGTTCTTCAAAAATTGAAACTTAGTAGTTAACATAGGTTCCAAGAGGAGGGAGAAGACTAGAATAAATGGAACATAGGACATTTTTAGGGCATTGGGATTTTTCTGCATGATTTTGCAATGATGCATATAGGCCATTATACATTTTGTCAAAATGTATAAAAATGTTCTGTGCAAAATGTAAAACATAATGTACCATTGACTATGGTTAATAGCAAGGTTTCAATATTTGTAATCAATTGTAACAAATTACCATAAACATTTAAAATTCTATTAATATGGGAGAATGGAGAAGTATGGGAGTTGGGTGTATGGGAGTCACCTATATTTTCTATGTGACTTTTCTTTAACCTAAAGCTGCTTTGAAGACAAAACCAAAAAATAAGACACTGGGGGAACATACAGAAGAAACTGTTACTGTTTATAAAATATAACAAATCTTATGCTGATTAAAGACAATGAAAAATTTATTTTTTACTTTTACTTTTATTTTTTACTTTTACTTATTATTTATTATTATTATTTACTTTTGTTTTGGGGGAGGTTTTGGGTGGCAGAAGGGTCACAACTATCACAGGAAAGGATCACTGGTGTGGAGTGTTGGTGATGGGGTACATGTGGGCATGGGTGCACCTGGGGCAGGCCTCTGTGGCATGTGAATATGTTCAAGTGGGTCATGGTGTATTGTCTCAGTGGGTGGAGACCAACACAATAACCAAAATAATACTGAATTACTATCTTTGGATTTCCTGCTACATTCTCTAATAAAGTGGCAAGAATCCTCCAAGTACATGGATAGTACATAGCAAAGGAGGACAGCTCATTAAATCAGGTGCTTGATATTGATGGCTATAGTGATGAGCCTTGTTCTTGTGAAATTGACATTAAAATAGTATTATATATTGCCTAAAAGTTTCCTCCTGAAAGCCTCCTTGTTGCTCAAATGTGGCCTTATCTTTAAGCCAAACTCAGTGTGATGGTTAGGCTAATGAGTCAACCCAGCCAGATAATTGTGTCCAGGTATTAGGTCCAGCAAGCACTGGGCTAATTGTAATACAAGAGCATTTAGGAACTTTGATCACCAGTGAGATAACTGCATGGATGGCTGATTACATCTGCATCAATCAGGGAAATTAGATCAAGAATGGAAGACGCTTTAATCCAATCAGTTGAATGCCATAAAAGGGGAAGAGATTTCAACATTCAGTGAGAATATCCCAGCTCATCATTGGTCAGCTAACTTCTCTCAGAAACTCATCAAAGACCCTTCATCGGTCTTTCATTGGAGCCCCTGGCTTGCAGCCTGCCTGCAAAACCTGGACTTGTGCATCCCCACAGTCACATGAGAGACTTGTATAAATCTGATATTACTGACAGATATCTCCTGTTGATTCTGTTTCCCAAGAGAACCCTGATTAATACAAATGGCACCAGGATTGGTTCTTGAGGAACAGAATCTTAAACATGGAATGTCTGAGGTGGTTCTCTATTCTAAGTGGACACAAGGGTACTAATGACTCCCTTTCCAGTAATGAAGAGGTTGCTAAGAGTCCATGGCATGAGCTGGCAATAGAGATATACAGTATAGACTCACTAGATTCCACTACTTCCATGCTTATAAGAAACAAGGAACAGGATGAGAGTGTTTTCAATATCTTAACAGAATTTTGTGGAGTAAAAAAGTATAATGATGTTGGCTGGCTCCTCCTAGATACTATGGATGTAGTTTAAAAAGAAAGGGATGAGCTAAAGTCTTCAAGTTTGGAACTTCAATGCTGCATGAATGACATGAAAGTTTCTATGTGTACCCAGAAAGAAAATCTTTTCTCCTGTAGCCAAATACTTGAGATATCTGAGAAACAAACCCAGATCCTCATTGTACGAGTAGCAGAACTACAGAGGAAACTAAAATCTCAACCTCACAGGGTTTCTGCAATTAAAGTGAGGACGTTGATTGGAAAGGAGTGAAACCCCAAGAATTGGGATGGAGACATATGGGATGATGATAATATTGTTGGGTCATTGGAACTCTAAATATGCTGAGATTTTACCAGATAAACCTCTTGATGGCCTGCCCCATGGAGACAACACCTTGTCAACCTTTTATAATTGAGCCTCCAGCCAGCTCCAGGGAGTCCAGACCTCCTTCCACCTATAAGGTGGGTACCAGCCAAACTGAAGCCTGCACTGCTCAGCCTCTGGCATACCCCAGAGAGTCTGGACCTCCTCTCAGCCATGAGGCAGGTACCAGCCAAATTATAATATGCACTGTCCAGCCTCCACCCTGCCCTGAGAAAACTGCCTTTCAACCCCTGTCTGAAGAGATTAACCCTGACTCACAAGAAGAAAATGAAAAGGAATGCCCTGAGGTCAGTAGGCTGCAAGACATCTCTAATCCTTCTCCTTACCCACCTCCTCCACGCCTCTTGTCTCCCAGACCTATTACTAGACTAAAATCAAAACAGGCCCCCAAAGGTGAAATACAAAGTGTGACCCATGAGGAAATATGGTATACTCTGAAAGAACTCGATGAGTTTTCTAACTTATATAGACAGAAATCAGGGGAATATGTGTGGGAATGGATAATAAGGGAATGGGATAATGGTGGAAGGAGTATAAAGTTGGATCAGGCTGAATTTATTGATATGGGCCCACTAAGTAGAAATTCTGGATTCAACACTGTAGCTCTAGGGATTAGAAAGGGCTCTAACAGTTTGTTTGGGTGGCTGACTGAAACATGGACCAAACGATGGCCTAGCATGTGTGATGTTGAGATGCCTGATTTACCATGGTATACTGTAGACTAGGGAATTCAAAGGCTTAGAGAGATTGGAATACTAGAATGGATTTACCATTTGAGACCCGCCCACCCACCCCAGGAATGTCCAGAGGACACACCTTTAACCAGGACTGTAAGGAATAAATTTTTCAGGCTAACCCCGTCTTCTCTGAAGACCTCTATCATTGCTCTTCTCTGCAGTCCTGATATTACTGTAGGGAGAGCTGTAATGGAATTTGAATCCTTAAACACTATGGGGATGATGGGATCTCGGTCCAGGAAAAGTCAAGTATCAGCAGTGAA
>PVKH010041614.1:0-10918 GCA_004027955.1 Chaetophractus vellerosus
GTGTGTGTGGCACAATCAGATTTATATTTTAAAATATTACTTAGCATCTGTATAGAGAATAAACTGGATAGGTGAAGAGGGGTATTTGTAACCATATTCTAGAATTTTATAATGAATTGTTTTGTTAGGCCAGTGCTTTTTTCTGCCTGTGGAATTTTCACATATGATGCATACTCCCATCGATATACTACATTGCACATCATTTGCCATGAATCTCAGCTCCATCCATATGTTGCTTAACCACTGAATTGAGAATCACTAAGCCAGCCCAACTCTTACCTAGTTTTATTGATAGCAGAACTAATGCTGAGAGAAGTGACTTACTCAAGGTCACTCATAGTCTTTGGCAGACAGAGCAAGTGCTTCAACTCCCAGTAAAGAAAATCTTCCTCAGCCCTTTTCACATCATTTCCCTTAGATTTAGGAAATGAGCATCATCAATTAGAATATATTTACTACCTACTGTGGGCTGGGTATTGGATAACATAAAGTATAAGAAGCAAATTCTTTGATGTAAAACTATCCTATGGGATATAAGGCTGTTTGAGAAAATAGTTTGAAACAGCACTTCTCAGAATGTGGTCCATGGACCCCTCATAGTCCCTGAGATCCTTTCAGCTTTTCACAAGGTCAAAACTCTTTTCATAATAGTATTAAAACATGATTTTTTTTCCCCACTATGTTGACATTTGTGCTGATGGCACAAAAGCAATGGTGGGTAAAAATCCTGGCATCTTAGTAAGAATCAATGCAGGGACGCCAAACTATACTAGTGATCAACCAAACTGTACTAGTCATCATTATATTCTTCATAGTCACACACTTGTAGCTTTAAAAAAAAAAAAAACCAGTTATACTTAAGAATGTCCTTGATGAAGCAGTCCAAATCATTAGTTTTATTAAATCTCAACCCTTGAATACATCTTATTTCTATTCTGTGTGACAAAATGGGAAGGGCATATAAAACACAAAAGCACTTCTGCTGTGTAGTGAGGTATGGCAATGTGAAGAATGATGGTTTTCTGGAGGAAAAGCACTTGCAATATGCCTTGAGTTTGAGCTAACTACTTTTTTAGCAGAATATCATTTTTACTTGAAAGAACTATCCATAGTCAATATGTGATTATTCACACTGGGTATTTAGTAGAAATTTACTCAAAAAATGAAGTAAGCTGTCACTTTAAGAAAAACAGTTGCCAGTATTTGTGTCCAGTGATAAAATTTGAACTTTTAAGCAAAATTTAGAATTTTAGAAATTTATATCTACCCCTGTAAGTTTGACCGCTTCGTAATACTTAAGGGCTTTTATGAGATCAATGATCATATTAATGCATATTATTTTTTGATATTGTATAATGAAATGTATCAACAATTTAAAAATTTGCATAACCTAGAGACTGATATTTTTCAAATTATCAGTGCATATTGTTTCAAAAATCATGCATGACTAAACAGTTCATTCAAAGTGCAGAATATACCCATGTATTACTGTGGCTTCAGGTTCCACATGACAACTTTGTTTTTTAAGAAACAGACACTTGTTGAGCTTTAGTATAGTATCAAAGAAGAATATCCATAACTCTCTAAAAGGGCTATTAAAATATTCATCCTTTTTCTAACTACATATCTGTGTTAGGCTGGATTTCCTTCTTGTGCTTTAGTCAAAGCAAAGTACTGCAGTAGATTGAATGCAGAAGCAGATGTGAGAATCTAGCTGTCCTGTATTAAGCCATACTTTAATGTGATTTGCAAAAATATAGAAAACCACTTTTCTTACTAATTTTTTTCTGGAAAATATAGTTATGTTTTTATACAGATGTTTCATAAAACATGTTTTTATGTTAACATGTGATGTGTATATTAATATTATTTTTAAGTGAGTTAATAAATATTAGAAATTTTTCTGCCTTAATATCTACTGTGGTAAACATACATAGATATGATACACATAAGCAAAAACTCTTGAGGGTATGTGAACATTTTAATGACTGTTGATGCATATCGTTAAATTGCCATTACTAGTCTTTTAAGGATTGCTTGTCATATTTCTAATCGTGGTATGCAATAAAAAATCCTGTATTTACTAGATTTCTTTAAAATATGTACTTTAATATTTTCAGAAACTCATTTTGGACTTTTCCAATTAGTACGGTTTAGTGCGGTTAGCACCTATGCCTTAGCAGAGAAATTGCTCATATATTCTCTCTCTTTATCTAATGTGTGTGTATATAGTATATAAAAAGTATTATATTTTTCATGTCATCCAGAGAATTTGCAAGATAAATATTCGTAACAACTTTGTATGTTTGTCCCAAGATTTAAATGTGATAACATCAAGAAAGCACAGTACTTGACACATAGTAGCTGCTCAATACAAGTTTACTTCCATTTATTCCTTTTTTTCCCTTCAACCAAATGCATTAGAAATATAAAAGACTAAGTTTGCTGATACAGTGGTTACTATAATTCTGGACTTTAAAAAAGATACCGGTTAGCTGTGTGAAGAACTCTAAAACTACAAAGAATCAAGCCTGTGCTAAATAGACTTTGATTAGGAAGGAAGAGTGAGAGCAATGGGCTATATAAGAGTGAATTATTGGGGAAGCGGATGTGGCTCAAGCTATTGGACCCCTGTCTACCATTTAGGAGGTCTAGGGTTCGATTCCCGGGTCCTCCTGGTGAGGGCAAGCTGGCCCACGCAGGGTGCTGGCCTGCGCAGGAATGCTGGACCGAGTGGAGAGCTGGTGCAGCAAGATACCGCAACAAAAAGAGACACAGAGGAGAGACAATAAGAGGCGCAGAAGACCAGGGAGCTGAGGTGGCACAAGAGATTGATTGCCACTCTCCCACTCCGGAAGGTCCCAGAATCGGTTCCCAGTGCTGCCTGAAGAGAATTCAGGCAGACACAGAAGAACACACAGCAAATGGGCACAGAGAGCAGACAGCGAACACACAACAACAAGGGGGTGGGGTGTAGAAATAAATAAATAAATAAATCTTTTTTAAAAAAGTGAACTACAAGAGAACTACCTTCTATGGACATGTGGGAAGAAGAGGCATAAAAGGAGCTATGAAGAAATGGAAAAGATGATGCAGATTTACATTTGGAAGGCCTTTTCCCCACTGGTCAGAGCTGAAAATTTTTCTTCAGTTAAGTTCAGCAAACATTTATTTTACATCTATTGTGGGTCAGGCCCTACATTTGATGAATACGGTAAGCTCCTTACTCTCCAGGATGCTTCCCAGACTCCTGGGATCATTGAACACCCATAACTTTTGCAATGAAGAGGTGAGGGTGGCTCATTCTGGGTTGTTTCTTCAGAGGAAAATGGTCCCTGTTTGCTAAGAGAAATAGATCCCATACAGTAAGAGCAGAGCTTTCCTGTATGTACTTTTTAGCCTAGTAGTAAGCAATTTTTCTCAGGCTCAGGCTCAAAAAGCTCCTTCAAGATAGTATGGTGCTTGAGTCTTCACTAAGACAGCATCAATTCCTGGTTCTTTTCCTATTTCAAAATAACCCCAGCTCTGCTTTTTCCTACTTTAAAGCAACAAGGTAAAGTTTGGAGAGTTGGTTTGGGGGGAAGGGAATAGCCCTTTCTTTATATGTGTTATGGGCCAAGGGCTTTCTAAACTCCCCTATCACTTAATCCTCACAGCATTGACTCAGAGAAGGAACTGACTTTCTAGGTTACGCAGCTCTTTAGGGGTAGAGTAGGAATATCAGAGTCAGTCTCATTTTTGAGTATATGATATGGTCACAAATCCAACATTGTATCTTTTCTCCTGATTTTGAAAACATGCCATATTTCTTTCAGTTAAAAGGCAGTATAATATAGTGGTTCTCACCATAGACTCTGGAGCCAGATTATCCAGGTTTGAATCCCAGCTTTGCCACTTACTAGCTGTGTGATCTTTGCCAAGTCATTTGATTTTGCTGTATCTGTGTTTTGTCTTCTGCTTGTGTGAGCATTAAATGAGTTTATATGCCTAAAGTGCTTAGAATAGTAACTGTCACTTAGTAGCACTCCTTAAAATTAGTAGCTTCTATTATTGTTGATATTGTTATTATGTTCACATCTCTCTTAAAGTAATTATGGATATATTGCTTTAACATTACCTTCTCACAGCAGAGGCATTTGATTCATTTGGTTAATTGATTTGTTGCAGACTTTTTATTTGCTGCAAGAAAGTTAACTTTCTCATTGGTTTAGTGCATTACTCCCTTTATTGTTGCGCTCAGATTGTTCCTACTTGGTCAGCCTCACCAAAGACAGCTACTATATCATGTATCTGTTTTAAGATTTATTGTGGAAAATTGTGAGGTTGACTCTTCCTGGTCTTGGTCTCTGAAGAACTGACTAGTTTAATAAGTTTGGTAAGTCTAGTTTGGCCCAGCATTGCCCACTCATAAAATATATGTGTGTGTCCTAGTCCATTGTGTTTCTATAAAGCCTAATAAGCATTGTCCCTAGGTCTGTCTGACTCAAGCTCTGTGAGGTTTGAGGAAGATGTTGCTTGAGTGATCAGGGGAGGGCTTCACAGAAGAAATAACATTTGCATTTGGGGTTGAAAGATGAATAGAAACCTTCAGAAAAGTAGCAAAGGGAAAATAATTCAAGGCACTGGTAAGATTTCATACCAAGCTCTGAAGCCCAGAAGTCTTAAAATTGTCATTTTAGGCATCTAAGCAAGACAAGAATAAGCAGAAGCAGTGGACATCAGTAATTCTAGGCTATCACCGTTTAGGATACCAATCCTAGATTTTATAAGACCCTAGAAAAAAACAAAGGTTGAATATGTGGTTTAACTATGTGTTAGAGAATTATTTGTATATATTTCTTTAAATTAGGGTCCCTATATAGCCAGACATCTCTAATAGTGAATAGTAAGCTATACTTTATTATAATTATTGACGAAATAGTCTTTTGTTTACAGAGGTACCTTGGAGATGCTGTGGGTTTGGTTCCAGACCACTGCAATAAAGTGAATATTGCAGTAAAGCGAGTCACACAATTTTTTTGGTTTCCCAATGCATATAAAAGTCATGTTTACACTATATTGTAGTCTATTAAGTGTGCAATAGCATTATGTCTAAAACAATGCACATACCTTAATTATTAATTAAAATATACTTTATTGCTAAAAACTGCTAACCATCATCTGAGCCTTCAGCAAGTTATAATCTTTTTGTTGGTGGAGGGTTGTGCCTTGATGTTGATGCCTGCTAACTGCTCAGGGTGGTGGTTGCTGAAGGTTGGGGTGACCTCCTGCCATGAATCATTAATGTTCTTAATGGCATCTAGAATGTGAATCCTTTCCAGAAGGTGTTCAATTCACTTTCCCCAGATTCATCAGGTGGATCACTGTCTATGGCAGCAATAAGTCTTACGAAATTTATTTCTTAAATAATAAGACTTGAATAATAAGACTCTGTTTTTCCATTTATAGAGTTCAAGTAGAGTAGATATAGCATCATTCTTAAGTGCCCCAGAGTTTTTGGAATGGTAAATGAGCCTTGGCTTCAACTTAAAGTCACCAGCTGCATTAGCCCCTAACAAGAGAGTCAGCCTCTCCTTTGAAGCTTTGAAGCCAGGCATTGACGTTTCCTCTCTAGCTATGAAAGTCCTAAATGGCATCTTTTTTCAATAGAGTGCTGTAGTAGTTGGGCAGTTTGATGTAATTATGAATTCCAAAACATAGATATTGGATTACGCTTGTAAACTGGTTTGTTAATCTGGGCATGATTAAGTTAGGATTAGGGCTTTGACTGGGCCACGTTAGTAGGCGTTCAGCCCCATCCCTTGTTGGGTGGGGGAATCAAATATAAAAGGCACGGCAAAGGAAAGAGGGAGCAGTTTTTTTGAGAAGCAGTTCTGATGTTGGAGAGAACGACCCAGGAGAAGAGAAGTGAGCCTTTTGCCTGATAGTCTACAGCTGGCCTTGTGGAGCGACGCAAAGCCTAGAGAGCCTCATAGTCTACAGCTGACATTGTGGAGGAAACAGAGGCGCTGAGCCCGGAGAGAAACGCAGCCCTGGGAAGAGAGGAACCCAAGAAGCCTGAACCCTGGCAAATGTCCGGCAGCTGTCTTGCTCCAACACGTGGCAATGGACTTTGGTAAGGGAAGAAACTTAAGCTTTATGGCCTGGTAACTGTGGACTTCTACCCTAAATAAATACCCTTTATAAAGACCAACTGATTTCTGGTCTTTTGCATTAGCACCCCTTTTGGCTGACTAATACAAATGCTATTTCATCTATTTGAGAATCTGTTGTTCAGTGTAGCCACCTTCATCAGTGATCTTAGCTAGATCTTCTTTAAAACCGTTGTAACTTCTACATCAGCACTTGCTACTTCACCTTGTACTTTTATGTTATGGAGGTGGCTACTTTCCTTAAACTTCTGCTAGCTTCAGACTTTCTTCTGCAGGTTCCTTACCTTTCTCAGCCTTCATAGAATAGAAGAGAGTTAGGTCCTTCTCTGGATTAGACTTTGGTTTAAGGGAATGTTGTGGTTGGTTTGATCTTCTATCCAGGCCACTAAAACTTTCTCTATCTCAGCAATAAGGTTGTTTCATTTTCTTGTCCTTTGTGTGTTCACTGGAGTAGCACTTTTAAATCTCTTCAAAAATTTTTCCTTTGCATTCACAACTTGGCTTACTGTTTGGCCTATCTCAGCTTTTGATGTGCCTTCCTCACTAATAATTTCTAGCTTTTGGTTTAAAGTAAGATACTTGTGACTCTTCCTTTTACTTGAACACTTAGAGACCACTGTTGGATTATTAATTCGCCTAATTTCAATATTGTTGTGTCTCAGAGAATAGAGAGCA
Organism: Chaetophractus vellerosus; assembly: GCA_004027955.1. NCBI lineage: Eukaryota > Metazoa > Chordata > Mammalia > Cingulata > Chlamyphoridae > Chaetophractus > Chaetophractus vellerosus. Next base: position 6,828 of record PVKH010041614.1, read on the forward strand.
TTGAGGAGAGAGAGAGACGGGGAAATGGCCAGGTGGTAGAGCAGTCAGAACACACATATTTATTGTTCAAATTTGCTGTCTTATATGGGCACGGTTCGTGTCACCCCGAACTATTATATTAGCAACATCAAAGATCATTGATCACAGATCACCATAACAGATATTATAATAATGATGAAAAAGTTTGAAATATTGTGAGAATTACCAAAATATCACAGAGACATGAAGTGAGCATGTGATTTTGGAAAAATGGTGTTGATAGACTTGTTCGACGCAGGGTTGCCACAAACCTTCAATTTATAAACAGTGCTGTATGTGTGGAGTGTAATAAAGCAAAGCCCAATAAAACAAGGTAAGCCTGTATTAACTCATTTAATTCTCTCACAAGATGGGTTGGACAATTGCCAAGATCTTTCATTTTTCCTTCTCTTTCTCTCAGCTTTTTGTGTAGAATTCTGAAATCATCACTTTGGCAAAGGGTGAGAGGTGCTATGTAGTTTTAGTGGTGAGAGAAAAGTTTGAAAGTTATATTAGAGTCAGTGGTCTTTGGTAACCATATATAATTTCAAATGTTAGGCATATTCTAATAATATCATTTAATTCTGGTTCGTGATAATTCTAAACTTATTAAATAAACATTTTCCATGGTAATCCATGAGTTAAACCACTCTGCCAGATGATTTTGAGTTGACTGTATAATAAAAAATGAGGTTTTTAGATTCTGCACTGTGTTAACATCTAAGGTAGATTTCCTCTGGAAATAAATATTTGATAGATTATGAAACCAATATTAGTTTATTAAAGAATATTACAGTCAGTTCCTATAAGAACTCACATGACTGTCCTTTCACTCTGGATCTTTCAATTGCCTTGGCTAAAGGTCCCTTAGTAGTAACATTTTATAAGAATTTTAATCTTCTTTAGATGCAGGAAAGCCCTTTTGAATATTGAATTTAAAAGGGATATCTCATTTGTTTAGGAATTCTTACTATGATGTAACCTGTCTAAATTTTCTGACATATTTTGTTTATTTTTCTAATACACTGGATTGCATGTAGTTTGTTAGCCCCAAACTTTGACTTCAGCTGACTATATTTAAATTTTTTCTTAGATTCATAAATATCCTTTTCTTGGTGAAATTTTATTTTCCCTTTCTACAACACCTACCAGCCATCTATATTATTCGTAGGGATGCTTTAATTCCAATATAGAGAAAAATAGTACTCCACAGTGATCCCATTCTTAGGCTGGTTTTGCCACAGTTTTCTTGCTTATACTGCCCCCTTGCCCCACCTTAGCTAGAATGTAATAGTTTATCTTAACTATTTACTTATCCTCATAAATATGTGTCTCCTTACCATAGGATTTTCTCATCTTTTAGCAAGACTTATTGAGCTTTTTTCCTATTTTAATTGGGTATCACTTATCTCATTTATTCTTCCCTCTCTCCTTCTGTTGTATTTCCTAGGCTGTTCAAACAAATACCATGAAATGGTTCAAGTTAAATAATGGGAATTTATGCACTCATGGTTTGAGGCTGGGAAAAAGTCCAAATCAAGCTGTCATCAAGGCCATACTTTTTTCCTGAAGTCCCGGCAATCCTTGTCTCCTCTTTCACATGGCAAGGCACAGGGTGTCATCTCCTGGTCTCTTCCTTCTCTTCTTGATTCTGTTTCAGCTTTTTGCTTCCTGTGGCTTTCTTGCTCTTTGTCTGAATTTCATTCTAGTAATTAGGACTAAGACCCATCCTGTTTGAGGTGGTCTATACCTTAATTGAAATAATCTCTTCAAATGGTCCTACTGACAATGGGGTAACACCTACAGGAACGGATTAACTTTAAACATGTTTTTCTGGGAACATGCAGTTCCAAATCACCACACCCTCATTCCTCCTTTCCCTTTTCCTCTTCCTTTCTTCTTCCTCCTCTTCTCCTTTTCCTGTTTTGTCCTCTTTCTTGTTGTTCCTTCACATATCTTTCCCCTCCTTTATCTCTCAGCACCAAATATTAATCTAGAGCATACTCCTGTAAACTTGTAGAGAAATATTGATTTATTTGTTGATTACCAGAAATGTGTTAGAAGAAATACGAAAGGATTTTTGAAAGCTTTGAGGGATTATGGATTGAGTCTTCTTGTTGTACCTTAATAACATTAATCTTTTATTTTCCCTACGTTTAAAAGTTTGACTTCTTTTACTTACATGTTTTGTTTTGATTTGACTGACGAACTCAGTTTCATTGTATTTATTGCATATGCTCATAACATTTAGAAGATACCTTTTATAGCTTTTTCTTCTACTTTATTTTGATAGTAGAACAAACTTTTGATATATTAATTAGCCAAATTAAGCAAAACTAGTGAGAGTTATGAGGAAAACTCAAAACCAAGGAATGCTATTATTAACAGAATATTCCCAAAGTAGATTGAATTGTGATTTTATATAATTCAAGATGGAGTATTACAGACACCACATTTATTTTTGATGCAAATATTATAAAATGCTAATATTTTAGTGGTTTGGGGAATTAGGTCAGAGCAAGATATTCTTCTAAATCATTATAGGCTAGGAACTGCCTTTCAATGAATCATTTTCTTTCTACTCAATTGAAAGCCACCTCTCTAACCTGTTGTGCCCATTTATTCCCTTAAAGTTGTACAGTTTTATTATGAGCCAGTTTATCCAGCTCAGTTCCTTCTGTTAAGATGTGCACTCTATTAGGTATAGTCCACTCACCTCCATGGAACTCCCAATTTAACATTAAATGAGTTTATTAAGCCAAATATGAGCTATAACTGTCTAAGTCAGATTGAAAGCTCTCTTTTTTTAAAAAACAAATCAATTTTATTGATACATATAATACTAATAAAACATACAGTTCATCCAAAATATACAATCAATGGTATTTGGTATAATCGCATAGTTATGCGTTCATCACTTCAGTCATTATTTCAGCACTTTCATTATTTCAATGATAATAAAAAACAGACAAAGAAAATTCCTCATCTCTCAATCTCTCTATGTTTCCCCTGTTGTACACAGCTGCTATTTCTGGCTATTCTTGCACAATTATTTATTTGTTATTAAGCAGTTGTATTGAGATATATTCACATACCATATGGTCTATCCAAAGTGTATTATCAATGGCTTTTAGAATAATCACAATGTTGTACATTCATCATCTCAAAAATTTTAGCGCAATTTCATTACTCCAAAAAGAAAGACTCCATGCCCCTTAGCACTCCTTCCCCAGCCCTATATAACCACTAATCTAATTTAATTGTTATAAATTGATTTATATTTACATTTTATATAAATGGAATCATATGATATGTAGTACTCTGTGTCTGGTCTCCTTAGTATAATTTTTTTGTCTGATATTAACATTTTGTGGAATTAACCTACATTTGTTCAACTTCAAAGAAAAATGGTCTTATATATGCCATTTTACCCATATTCATATTTCACATGATATATTTATATTTTACATAATACACTTAGTTTATAATAGCGCAGTCATACAGCGTTTGTCCTTTTGTGTCTGGCTTACTTCATTCAACATAATGTCCTCCAGGTTCATCCATGTTGTCATATATTTCGTGACTTAATTTCTTCGTACTGATGCATCATATTCTATTGTGTTTATACTGTACAATTTGTTATCTATTCATCAGTTGATGGACACCTGGGTTGTTTCCAACTTTTGGCTATTGTGAATAACACTTCTGTGAACATCGGTGTGCAGATGTCTATTTGTGTCATTGCTTTCAGTTCTTATCCTAGCAATTGTATTTCTGGGTCTCACGGCAAGTCTAAATTCAACTTTGTTAGGAACTGCCAAACAGTCCTCCACAGTGGCTGCACCATTCTACATTCCCACCAACAGTGAATAAGCCTCCCTTTCTCTCCACATTCTCTCCAACATTTACAGTTTTCTGACTTTTTTTGTTGTTGTTACATATCCCCCCCTTTCTGCTTGTTCTTGCTGTGTTCATTTTTGCATTCTTCTGTGTCTGCTTTGTCTCCCCCCGTTGCAGCGACGCGCTGAGTCAGCTCACCACGCAGGCAGCTTGCCCTGTTTGTGGGCGGCTCT
>PVKH010041615.1:0-10918 GCA_004027955.1 Chaetophractus vellerosus
CCTGGAGAACAAAACATGGATCCATAGATTACTCTCAGGCCTTGAAATCTAATGAAGTATGCCTTGCTTGATTTTGGAATTGTCTGAACCCATGACTCCTGTTTACTTTCCCTTTTTTCCTTTCTGGAATTCAAATGTCTATCCTATATTTGTCCCACCATTCAATATTAGAAGCAGATTACTTGTTTTCTAGATTTCAAAGGTACACATTGAGAGAAATAGAACAAAGGGTGGTCTCTTCTCAAACTGAATTCCCTGTTCCCACTTACCTAACCCTCCTACATTCCTGTTTGAGTCTCAGTTGCAACAAGTTAAGCTCCACATTCCCACGCGTAACTCATGTAATTCACTTCCCCAAAATCCACATCAGTAAAAGGGGATGAACCCAGATACTGGAGATGTGCCCTCATACTCTCCCTAAAAAGGCAATAAAGCCTTGCATAGCTCCGTGATTGGTTTAGTTTTCACACTTAAGATTGTAAGTCCCTAGTCCCCAGCCAATGAGGAAATGGGTGAGGTAAGGGAGGGAGAGAAATGAGATATTGTGTCAGGGTACCTATATAATCTTTGTTCCCACACTAACTGCACACTTACCCCACTTCCATTAGCCTGGGTGTGTGCCCTTTCTCATGAGAAAGAAATAAATTGCTGCTGCCTCTGGTTTAATTTTCTGTCTTCAACACTTTCATTTTGAGTAAGTGGTCACCATCCCACTCAACATAAAGAGGGGAATCACCCATACTGATTTTGATAAGATTTTGTATTTAGCATTGTTCCTAAATTAAAAACACTTTGGGGATATTGTGATGGAAAGAATGTATTTGCATGTGTAAAAAACATGCCTTTAGGGGTGGGTGGACTGTGATGGTTGGGAGCTATGTACCCTGAAAAACCATGTTCATTCATGTGAATGTGAACCTATTGTAAATAGGACCTTTTGAAATGATTACTTCAGTTAAGGTGTGGCTCATCTGGATCAGTACTGATCTTAATCCTATTATTGAACCTTTTAAGGAAGGCCTGAGAGAGAGAGAGAGAGAGAGAGAGAGAGAGAGAGAGAGAGAGAGAGAGAGAACCACATGGAACAGTCAGAAGCTGGAAGTCAATTGAACCTGAAAGAGACAGTAGAAGCCAGGAGAGGCTGCCATGTGCATTGCCATATGATAACAAAGCCAAGGATCACTGGCAGCCAGCTCCAGAATGCCATAATCTTCTGGGAGAAAGCATCATTTTAATGATGTCTTGATTTTGGATTTCTCCTAGCCTCAAAACTGTGAGCCAATAAACTCCCATTATTTAAGCCAACCCATTACATGGAATTTTATTTATCAGCCAGATAAATAAAACATCTATCAATTTCCCATGTGCCCTAAGGTAGCAGAAATTGTGGTTGAACGTCTTTGGATTTCTGCTTTGAGTGAGACAAGACTGATCAAATTTCCTACTGTCAATTTCCCAAAATTGTGCTCCTAGCAATTCAGCTATAAATGCAGACAACCAATTTTCTTGCTTTCTTAGCAGGCCCAGATACAGAACTCATCAATATGTTGAAGAGCTCTACATTCAGTTAGAGCAATGATGTATCAGTTAGGATTCGGTTGAGCTGCATGTAATGGGGATTACAAACAAAAATGGCTTCTGTTGTTTCTGTGTAGGGAATACTGCCTGTCACTGATGGCCACCAACGGCTTTTTCTCGCACACGGGTGGGGGCAGGTGACAAAGAAAAATGGCTTAAAGAAGATAAAAGTTTATTGTTCTCATGCCAAATTTCAGAGTTAGACAGTCCAAGGGTGTTATTGTGGCTCTTTTACAGAAAGCCTTTAAAACCCAGGTTCCTTTTAATTCATTGCTTTGTCATCCTTTGGTTGTGACACTCTATCCTGGTCCAAGATTGTGGCCAGAACTCCAGCCTCCTTTATCAAAAAACAGGTATAGGTGGTGATGAATAAAAATGGCATATGCTTGCTGACATCTGAAAAGAGGATTCTAGAATTTGCATCAACACTTATGCTAATATATTATTGACAAGAATTTATTCCCATGACTACTCTTAACTGAATGGTAGGCTGGAAATTATAGCCTTTTTTTGGCAGTAATCATGTGTCTATCTGTGCAAAAAGAGGAAATGGGTATTGGAAAAAAATAGCCATCTCAGCTCAGATGGGTATAAACCATTGTTTTATCATCTATAATATTAGGCCTACCTTATTTTTCTCCACAGTCCTTATCACCATCTGACATACTTCTTACTTATGATTATTTTATTGTCATTTCTGCTGACCAAAATGTACACTTCATGAAGTGAAGCAGGCTAGATAGGGTATCAATAGATGGATCTGGAACCTGGCAGAAAAACCGCCACCATTGAACACATGTGTTCCAATACCTCCAAGATGGCTGCTGGAAGACCTTCACAAGAACTCCCATTCCGAACGAGATTTCTTCTGGAAGTCAGGAAAAGTCCCGGATATTCTCCAGGAGCCTTATCATTGGGACCTCCTGGGGGATTGATGGGTGGGGTAATCAATCAAAACAGCAAACAGCCAGAACTCCATCCATGCCATTAGCAAAGGGGTGGAATAATTAATGGTTCAAAAAGCCAGTGCAAAGACTGAACTGGCCCTCTCTTGCTTTTGACCCCTCTCTTCCCTTTTGACCTCTGTTCTTGCCTTGTGCGCCCTGCTCTCGCCATGTCTCCCCTGCATGGATCAACATGCAAGTAAAAGCTGGACATTTATAATCTTTATTGGGCAATTGTAGTCTGTAAATCAGCCCTTTTTATATCACTCTTCAGCCCTTACTCTCTTTGAGATCCATGATCTGTTATTTTCTCCCATTTCTCTTCCCTCCACATCTTAATAAATTACTGGCCTAATCAATGTGGCATGCTCTTAAAATTCATTTCTTGCAGTTTAGTCAAGAACCCAGATAAAATCCGAAGGAAGGAATTTAGTTTCCTCTTGTGAAGTGGCCAGAAACATAACTTAGCACATGACTGTTGCTCAATAAATGCTCAACGTATATTTGAAAGGAAGATAAAAAAGTGATCTCATTGCAATTAAAGTAAAAAATTTAATCTTACTCAGAAAAAGCAAACAACTTTATTTTTGATAAAATTTAACCCAATGTGTATACCATAAAAGAGATCAATAAACATGGGAAAATTAGGAGAGACATGAATAAAAATGAAGTTAACATGAATCTTGATGGATGGGAAGAATTTGGATTTTGAATAAGAGAATAGTTCTTCCAAACAGAGTAGCATCAAGAAATATATAGAGATGGAAAATTTGTCTTTTCCGGAGGCATGGGGATTGAAAGGAAAAGTTTGGATAAGCCCACCTTACCAATCAGGGAGAAGACAAACTTTATTTACTAATACTTCATATATGAAGCCTTTTTCCTTGGTAAAGCTCTTACATATTAGTTAATAATTTATTTACATAATAAGTTGAGTTGGGCTAGAGTAACTATTATCAAATAATAGAGGAAGGTTATTAATACAGATTTGATAAATTACTGATTTATGGTCTCATAATTAATTCTTGGCTCATAGAAGATACCAAACACATATCTATTATCTTTACCTTGTATTCATTTGTCTAGATACAAATGCTAGGGTGCAAAGAACCATAAGTTGAATAGGAATATATCATAACTATTAAATGACTTCTTTTCTATTTACTTTCCTATTTTCAAAATAAGGTAACATGTTTTAAACCTAGCCCTGAAGTAGATATGAGAATACATAATACCAGATTTTGTATCCTATATTTTCTGAATGTTACCATGAAGTAAATAGGCCAATTGCCTACTTTTAATGTAAAGAACTGAATTCATTTCACATATGCAAATATGAGTAACATTTGTAATTGGATACTTTGTAGGGTTTCAAGTGCTCTCCCACAAAGGAAACCACATTAAATAAAGATAACAAAACTTGAAGTTTTGTGCTAATATTTTTTATTTCTCTGAATGGCCAATAAAGGACAAATAAACAAGAAACTAAGTCTTTTATTTATCCTGTATGAAGAAATAAATATGTGGATATCCTTTGGTAGATTAATGTGAAAGTAATTAAAAACAGAAGATTTTACAATGTAAGAATGTATGTATTTGTATATTTGGCAGAATTCAGAACAGACTTAGTTCAGATATGAGTAACATTTTTTTGTTATTTCTATGTGCATTATCATATTTGATACATTGATTGAAAGGGTGAAGAATATTAAAATCACTAGCAAAACTTGGCTGAACAATTATTTCATGAGTTTAGTAAAACATATATTAATCACGTTACACAGGAACGACTACTGTTACAACTAACCTTGAAGCTGTAAAATGAGCTATAAAATGGATTTGATTTCAGAATATTACAAGTTCTGTTATTATGACTAAGATTAGCTATATAGTCTGATGAAGGTCTATTGCTCTTAGTGTTATAATGATGTCACATACAGGAAACTGCTTGGTAATTGTAGCTGACTTAGTGGAAATAAAAAAGGCACCTTTGAATAATTATCAGTAATAGAAAGACAAATGGTTTGATCAAAGTAACCCAGAATAATGATTTCATAGTTGTAGATGATAGAAAGGGTTAAGTCCTAAGTAAGTTAGAGGCTTTAATGGTAGAATGAAGTTATAATTTATTTTGGACCAATTGAGTGACCATCTAGAGACTTGTCTGAGCTGAGAGATTCTTCTGTGATGCTCTTTACAAGATAGGATTCTCTGGTATCATGGTGTTATAATCAAATTTGAGGTTTAAATGCATTATATTTCAGTTCTTTGAGATTTAGGCCTTTCTTGTTGGTTTTCATTTCATTTACTGAGGAGTGAATACATGTTTTCAGCTCTGATAGTGATTGTGTCTATATTTCTTTTTTTTTTGGAATTTTCCTCTGTTCAAGTACTATTTATAATAATTAAGTGTTGGGTGATATATTAACCCCTCCAGGCTCTCTGTATACCATGCAAGGCGTCATATTCTGATTTTTCTAAATAGTATTTTCATAAGTGATCAAGGAATAACATCTCCGTCCGTGGCCTTCAGAGAGCTTTATTTATTCTGTATCAAAAAATATATCATTAAATCTACTCATTTTCTTGGCAAAAATCCATATGTGACACTCATTATTTCATCCCTTTAAATAAACTAGGAAAATGATTTTCATTGTTTTTCATCATTTCACCTCTTTAAAGAAACTGGGAAATGATTTTCATTTCATGCAAAAATGCCATCTAAATACTAGTATGTCAAATCCAGTTATATAGAAAAGATAACTGGTTTGTATTACACATATGTACCTTTACTTTAACATTATAAAAACAATATGAATTACATATTAACAAAATAACAAAAAATATATTGATATTCTTAATAGATACAGAAAAAGCTTTGATAAAATTTAACATACATTTATGATAAAACTTCTACATAATCGAAGAATAGACATGCACTGATAGAAGATATCACAAAAACCTTACAGCTAATATCATATTTAATAGTGAATTATAGTACTTTGTCACCAGCTAATTCCATAAAGCAGAAAAAAAGAAATAAAACTTTCCAAAGTTTGGAGATCAAAAATGAAAATTCTCATTATTTTTATGACATGATTATATAGGCAGACAATTTTTAAAATTTGCTAGTAAACCATTAGAATTAATAAGTGAAGTAAAGAATGTCCTTCAGTACAAGGCTATAAAAATCAATGATATTTCTTTGTAATAGGAAAAAACAATTGGAAATAAAATGTGAAAATACACCTTTTAAAAGCATCAAAATTTTTACATATATTACTGGTGGGAGTTTAGTTATAACCACTTCAGAATACTGGCAGTCTCTACAAAAGTTAAACATACTCTTGCCCTGTGACGCAGAAAATCCACACCAAAGTACGTACCCTGAGGAAACTAACACATATGTCCACCAAAAGACCATGTACAATAATGTTCATAGCAAATTTATTCATAAATAAAAAATAGAAACGACCCCAAAGACCATCAACTGTAGAATCTTCATTAGAATACTCTACAGCAAGCAAAAATAAACAAAAACATTACTGCCACATGCAATAATATAGGTGAATCTCACAGGCATGATGATAAAAAGAAGTCAGACACAAAAAAATACATACTATTTTTCATTCATAGGAAATGATTAAGAATGGCAAATTACTCTATGGTAAAGGCAAATATTGATTACCCCTGTGGATGCAAGCTATTGACTTGGAAGAGGAACAAGACAGGCAGCTCAGCATTGGAACAGTTCTATATATTGATATGGGTGGCAGTTACACAATATTGTGTAACAATTTATTCACTTATTTACACTTTATGTATATTCACTTATGTTCAATTTACTGTAAATAAGCTATAGTGAATAAATACGTTTTAAAAGTACAATCCATGGTAAATATTACAACAGTAAATATGTATGTGTTGAATGAGCTATCAATATCAACATCAAATAATATAACACAGATTTTTAGAAATACCAAAACAAATTGGTATAAACTCAATTTTTTTTATTGCAGACCTGAACATTCCCCTATAAAGCACGATAAAGTATGAGAAAATTATAGATACATTTTCATTAAATTGTGTAAAGGGGAAACAAAGTTATAAATATTTTCAGCTAATAGATATAAGATGGCAAATTCTCAACAATGGAATAAAGTAAGGTTTAGAAACAAGAAGAGACATGATTTTCACAATTAGTTAATAGGGTATTTGTAGTGAGCACAATTAAATTATTAAGAATTTGGCAAAAGAGAAAAATATGTAAATAACTATCTTCCTTGTATGTAAAAAATTTTATAGCTAGATAACCATTTTAAACAAATATGTCATATATTGGTGATGATTATTAAAGTATAAAATGGATAAACAGATTACTTTGAAATGACATACAAATATAAGAATAATCTCAACAAGGCATATTCAAGATTATGGAATGAACACTATGAAAGATTATGGGAAGAATCCTGAAATTTTCTGCAAGATATAAAAAATGACTTGATTTGATGGAAAGATCTTTTACATTTCTGTATATTAATAGTTGAGGTATTCTTTACATTTTTTATATTTAATTTTTTTGATTATAACTATGTTGAAAATTTTAAGAAGTTATAAAAATAAAAATTCACAATATCCTGACCACATTTTGAGTATATTTTTACCATTTATTTTTTTCTTTATGACCATGGGTGAGTGCACACATTTTTTCACCATTTTAGAGCACATTGTTCTGAAATATAACTTTGTATTCTGCAACTTTCATGTAATATTTTGAGCAATTTCCTATGTAAAATTACATTTAATGGTTCATTCATAATTCACTTAAACTTTTTATCATTTTAAACATTATATTAGGAAATATCCCTAGAAATGGAAGTATGGGGATAAAGAAAGATATGTCCATTTTTCCATAACTGATTCTTTTTTTTTTAAATTTTTAATTTTTATTACATATCTCCCCTTCCCCCCCGCTGCGGCGACGCGCCAAGAGTGGTCACTGCGCAGGCGCGGCTTTCCCCGCTTGTGGGCGGCTTCTGCGTCCGTTCACGGCCGGCTTTCAGTTCGCGGGTGGCTGGCTGCGCTACGTTCGCGGGTGACCTGCTCTGCCCATGGCAGCTTTTTGCCCTGCCCACGGCGGCTCTGGCCCACCCATGGTGGCTTGCCATTCTCAAGGTGGTCTGCCCGCTAGGAGAGGTCCCTGGGAATTGAACCCAGGGCCTCCCATGTGGTATGCCGGTGCTCTATCCACTGGGCTATCGAGCCAGCCCCATAATTGATTCTTAGGCTTAATCTAATCCCAACCAAAATCCCAGTGGGATAAGAGGTATTAGATAATGTTTCTAAACTCACCTAAAAAAATGAAAGAAAGTTAGGAATAATGAAAAACAACAGAAAACATTGAAAGGTTAAAGAACAATAATGGAAAAGGACTTGTATAATCAGCTATGTAAAATGTATTTCATTTTAACTTGTCTATTATTGATGCAAAAAGAGAAAGCCCTGAAATAAAACAAAGGAAAAGATACTGTTTGAATGTGTTTCTGTTGTCTACCCCTCTAAATGTCAATCCAACCACCATCAACTTCTGAATAAAGCAAAAGTGGCAATCAGTGGTCAGAGAAACCTAAAGCCTAGGACTCTGCCAGCTTAAATGGAGAGGGATAGAGGACTGTATTTCCTCCCTCTGGGCTGACCCAGGGCTTGAGACTCAAAGGCAGAGATCCCTGGGATAAGGGTTAGGACATGGTGGGTCCTAGAGCTGCTTTGGTCTGTGGAGTTCTGGTGGAATCTAAGAAGAATGGAGAAAACAGCCTGTGAAACTATTACTATAAGAATCTGAGAAGTTCCCTCGCCCCAAAAAACTGAGACATTTGAACATGTAGTCTGAGTCCACTCTTCTACTGAGATTGGAGACCATATAAGCACTTTCATAAGAGAGGACCTGGGAGCAGAGAGGCATCTTCCTGCAGCCTGGATAGGAGACAGCTGTCTTACCTACTGGTACACTACTAGTTCACAAGAAGTAAGTTTACGCAGATGACCTAGAACGGGAGTACCTAGAGATCTGGAGTAGAAAGAAAACAATACTGCAGAATTTAGGAATATTCAGTTAGCACAAAAATACATCTTAGAACAAAAATGAATATGGGTGATATTGCATATATAAGACTGTTTTTACGTAATGCAAATGCAAACATACTAGAGAGAAGGAAACAGACTAGCAGCTATATATGGTAAGGGAAGCACAGAGAGATTGAGAGGTGATGAGTTTTGTTTGTTTGTTTTTTGTTTTATTATTATTATAATTATTATTAGAATAATGAAAATGCTCTAAAAATGATTGAAATGATAAATGCACAACTATGTGATTATGCTGAATACCATTGATTGTACATTTTGGATGGATTTGTGCTTTATTAATATGTATCAATAAAATTGATTTGTTAAAAAAACTATGCTATTTGAAATAAGATATAAGAGTTGAATTAAAATGAAGAATACTTATCATTGAATTATGGCCTGAGTAACCAAATGCAAGATGTAACTAAAACCAGAGTGTAAATATAAAAAGAGATGAAAATCATGAGGGAAGTGGAGGAAAGATACCATATAGAAGGGGAGAAAGAAGCAGTGGGATAGAAGCAAAATAATGCACCTGAAATGAAAATAAAGAACACAAGTGTACCAGTTCAGGGATCTCAAGAGAGGAGAAGATGAAGAATAAAAAAGACAGTGTAAGGAATAAAATGTGTAACATATATAGTTATATCTAAATGAATAATGACAGAGTAAACAGGAATATCTAAAAGAAAGATTGAAATATAAGAGACCTTTTCCAAAGGCAGAACCTAATAATGACCCAGAACTGAAAAACTAAGTGATATCAGCCAAAGTTAGAAGTTGAAAATACAAGAAATTGTTTCACTAAAGTTTTCATGAAGTTCCTTTAAAGTTGTCATGTGGTTAGGAATAAAGAAGAAAGAATGATTTAAAGATTATATCTTATTGGTGGAGAAAAGAGCAGTATGAGAACAGGCAACTTTGGTGAGATCTGGCATATGCTTTTGATATAATTTTAGAAAATTAAAGTAATTGTGAGTGTGAGGAATAATAAAATAATTGTTAGTTGAATGTAAACTCCACTAGAAATTTCATATTAACAAGAAAAGATTGAGAAAAATATTAAAATCTTAAAAACAGCAGAAATAAAAGGGAAAAAGAGAAGAAAATAAAAATGTAAAATACATACAAAGCATATTGGGCCACAAAAAGCCTAAACAACTTCAGTATTTTCAGAGCAAAAGAATGTATCTTCTACAACAAGTAGAGCTAGCTCTTTTGGTTTCTTTAAAAACAAACAAACAAATAAACAATTCAACACAACAAAAACTACACACACAACAACAAAACTTGGCATATTACAGTGGTGCTGAATTTTAATGTTTCTATGATATTATTTCAACAAATAAAATGTGATTCAGCTTTTCAAAATGAGATTATGCTTCTCCATTGTAATTATATTTTAGAATTCAGAAGTTTTAACTGAAGCCAATGTTAACCCAACAAAAACTATGCATACGCTCAAGAAACTGCTCTTATGCTAAAGTAACTTCTTTAAAATTCCATTACTCTTTAAAAAATTCAGACCCAAGCTGTACAGGTAAAACTTGAGGAACTAGCATTTCTACCCTTTTGGATACCACAGCAGTAATTCTAAGTATTTTTGGCAGTTTGCCATTGTTTATGAATTCCAGAAATAGATATTGGATTATGTTTGTGAACTGATCTGAACCTGGGCATGATTAAATTATGATTAGGGCTTTGATTGAGCCAAGTCAGTAGGACATTGTGTTCCCACCCCATTGGTAGGTGGGGGCTCACAGAGAAAGCTACATGTCAGAGAATAAAGTTGGAGTTTTGATGCTGGAGTTTTTGAGCTGGAGCCCCGGGAAGTGAACACACAAAGGAGCTTGGTTGTGAGGAATGACAAAAAGCCCCCAGAAGAGGAACAAGCCATTCACCTGATGTTCTACAGCTGGCCTTTTGGCGATAGCAGAGGAGTGAGCCCAGAAAGAAACAAGCCCTGGGAAGAGAGGAACCCAGGAAGCCTGAACCCTCACAGACATCAGCAGCCATTTTGCTCTAACATGTGGCAATAGACATTGGTGAGGGAAGTAACTTACACTTTATGGCCTGGTAACTATAAGCTTCTATAAGCCAACAGATTTCTGATATTTTGCATCAGCATCCCTTTAGCTAACTAATACAGTGCTCTTTTATGCAGAATCACTATATTTCACAAATAAATATAAATAAATTTTCCTGTAAGATAAAAAATATGCCAAATGTGTGCTATGGACCATAGATAGGGGTAATTGTTTGATAATATTACC